>PVJH01002316.1:0-172560 GCA_004026705.1 Nesogale talazaci
AATGAGAGTTTGGAAAACTCATGTGCAGTTATATTCCATTATATAGGGCCATGTTGAGTAAAAATTGATTTGATAGTGAGTGAGATAGAAAATAAATGAGATTGCGGGGCATAGTGATTGCAATAATTGATCCAGCTGTAACAAAGACTATGGAAATAGAAACGTTTTTATGTTATTGATCATCATTTTCAAAACTTTTCCTTTCTCCAGCTTATAACCACCTTTCCCTTCCTCGTGAACCCCTGATAATTTATACATTTTTTCCATGTCTTACACAAACCACTATCTTCCTTCATTCACTGTTCTGTTGTCCTTCCCCTTGGGAAGATATTATAACCAGATGTTGATGATTGTGATCAGTTTCCTCTGCCTTCCTTTACTCTCATTGTTGGTCCTGAAGGATTTTTCCGTCCTGGATTCCCTGTGTTTCCAGTTCTTATCTGTACCAGTGTACATGCTCTGGTCTAGCAGGATTTATTAAGTAGAATTGGGGTCATGATAATGGGGCGTGGGGTGGAAGAAGTATTAAAGAACTAGGGGAAAGTTGTATGTTTCATCAGCATTCTACTGCGCCCTGACAGACTTTTCTATTTTTTGTGGCCCTCCTGTCAGGGGATGTCCAATTGTTTTGGGTTTCCACCCTGCCTTCTCCTTCATTCACATTGATATGATTTTTGTTTATTATATTGTGATATTACCTTGACTTTCTTTTAATATGGAAGTTATATAACTATACTATATTTTCCATTTTAATATTGCAATTGTTTGTCATTTACAGGTTAGTGTGTGTACCTATTTTTAGTCTTATAGTTTGACTTTATGCTTGAGAATTTTTTACCTGGATTGGTTCTGTGTTATTCTGTCATATATCCTCAAGATACTGGGTGCAGCTTACTTTTTCTTAGCATTCTTTGCAGGCATTCCTATACCAATTTAACATATCCAATTTAATGCCTGATGGCAGTGGGATTACAAACTCTTTTCCTACTTTCCAATAATAATTTCTATCACCCATTATATCAATAAAGATATGTAGGAAAAAATCAGTATGATTCCAGTACAGCAAGATCTTATACACACTTCTTTAAACCATAAAATTCAGTGCTTTCTAATCTAAACTCTTCTTTTCATATGCAATATGGCCTTAATGCATCTGCCTACATAAGCCAGGGTCAGATCTTCTTTCAGCCAATTTGAAAAAAAACAGTTTGCCTCAGAGAAGTTTAGGAGGTGTCTTAATACCCCCTGAAGTAGCACTCATAAATGTTCAAGAAGAGCTTTGTATCAAGAAGTTACTATAGAACACAATACATCCACCCCAGATCAATTTAAGTCCAAAAATCTGATATAGTGCATAAGTCCATCTTTGGATTCACTCAATCACGTCGAATGATGCAGAATACAGGATTACTATAGATGAGTGCAAACATATGTGGATGCAAGGTCAGCGGAAGCATGGCAGATTCCTGTTGTCCAGTTTTACCATCTCACATTAAAGATAATTTTGCTGGATATATGATTCTTGGTTGGATTTTTTTTTCTTTGAAGTTTTTATATATGTCATCCTACTGCTCCCTTGACAATCTGCTTCCTGTCAAGAAATTATTGACTCTTATTGGTTGTCCTTTTGAAGCGACAGTTTTTGTATATTTATTTTTTTTCTTTTTCCCCAAGTTGCTCTTGGGATTCTTTACTTGTCTTTGTTCTTGGAAAATATGATTCTGATATAGCTTGGTGGTTTTCTTTTGTGTGGGTTCCATTAAGCTTTCTTTGAGATACATTCCTTTGTCTTTCATAATACTGAAAAATAATTTTCCCCTTCTAGCAATTCTTCAAACTATTTTCGTGCATGTCTGTTTAAAGTTTTCTGTTCTTGAACCATCACTACACTATCTACTTTATCATATCTCATGTCACTCTTAGGTTTTCTTCTTCTTTTCAAAAACTGTTCCTCAAGAAAATTGATATTAGTGACTTGTTCTTCGTCTCGCTGAGTCTGTAAACTCTCTTGCTCTTCCATTGAGTTTTTTACTTATGAAATTTTGCTGCTAATTTTATGTATTTTTTCTTTCTATTTCTATTTTTTCTTTGTGTGGCATCTAACTCCATGTATTGTCATTCTGTTCTTGTGCCAATTTTCTCAATTGTTTTAGATTTGTGCTTGTGCTTGGAAGCTTGCGAGTATCTTTTCAATGCTTTATTAGTCAGTTACCATTTTTTCCTCAGAGTGCTTATGTGACCTTTTAATGTATCACTTGTTTGAGCATTTGTCTTCCTTCTTTCTGTGTGTTCATGTCATCTATTGTCTCTAAAACATGAAGGCGTTGTTGCATTTCTATACAGGCTCTATGTCTGTTTCACCATTATCTTTGTTTTCTTTTTGAAATATCCAAGTGGGCAGCTCAGGCATGCTCCTCTGGATGCTAATTTGGTAGCATGAAGTGTCCACCATTTGTCTCCAGGTGGGTAGGGTAAAGGCTGGGTCTCTATTCATTGACTGTGTGGAGAAATTGAGGGTGCACTGAATGTGTGACAGCGGTACAGCTGAGTGGGTATGGCAGCAGATGTGCTAAGTGTGGCCGGTGAGCAGAGATAATGGTAACCACTATTATTCCGGGTAAGTGAGTAGGGTTTTTTGGAGGAGGGGATGGCAGGTGAGTGAGCATGTAGGTTGGAGTCTCGGGTACTCACCCGGTGGGAAAGACTGTGGATGCAGGCACAGTTGCACAATGGCCATCACTCATTGCTGGAGGGCTGGAGGGAGAACTGCTGTTGTGTTCCAGGCTAAGACAGTGTTAGTGGTGGGCTGGTACATGCATGTGCTTGCACAGTTATTGTTGCTCATAATGTTCTGCTAGCTGGGGGGTTATGTGCAGGCACAGCTGTGGAGTTACCAATTCTCACTGGATTGGAGAATGCTGGGTAGCAGCAGGGTGCGCCTGGTTTTGCAGCTGCCTCCCTTATCAGTGAGGGTGGTGAGTGGTGCATGGGTACATGCACATGGTTGCACAATTTCGGGGGCATTTCAGCCCAGTGTGGACACTAGGATTGTCACTTGCAGGTGGATGAGCACCTGGGATCACATTTACTTTCACTGGGGCAGAAAGTAATGGTGAATGGGGCTGGGTGGGGGACATGTGATTTGTGACTCCTATATGATCTATGGTAAGGCTTGGTAGCCAAAGTGTGTGCACCTTTACAGCTTCTGATCAGGAAGGTTGGGGGAAGGGGAGTTACCCATTCAGCTAGCACACAGGGAGTGCCCTGGCACTTCCCATCTGCTGAAGCTAGCAGTCTGCACCTGCCTTCCACCTTGAGCAGTTTAAGGCATGGGAAGGGAGCATTCAGAGTCCAGTTTGGATTACCTGCTACCAACAGTGTTGCTATCATTTGCCTCAGAAGCATATGACTCCAGATCATGACTTTCTCCCTAATCTAAGGGTGACAGGAGCCTGGACAATTTTCTCCTGCCTTCTGTGCTTTCCTGTCTTGGGTCTGCTTCATGGTCTGTTCCCCTTCTGCCTCTGTGGGTCTGTCTATAGATTTTCTATGTCTCTTAGAAGGTTCTCGTGGAGTGGCTTTTGTGTGTGTGCTTCCCAACCAGTGTCACTACTCGCTCGGTCTCCAAGTGGCTACATTTTGCTGAGGCACCTGGCGGAGCCCCTCCATTCTCTGTAACTCTTTGCATGCTGTGTTTGCTCAGGCATTTCTCCTAATCAGTATTCGGTTCAAATACTTTTGCCTTATTTTCTGATGTGTGAGGTTTCATGTCTGTCTGCGTCTCTTTCGCTTGATCACTGAGCTCTTTGTTAGAGAGGGATGGTGTGGTTCATCAGACTCATCGCCCATCCGGGCCCTACACTCGATAGCAAATTTTGGGTTTTCATAATGCTGTTAATTATTGATGAATTTACAGCTTGTTCTCTGATATTGGATGTTGATGTGTGAGAGGAGTCCTTATAAGTAGAGGATTATATAAAAGGGTTTCCAAAAGCTTGTGGAAACAGAACAGAAAAATATTGGAGATTTCCTCAGACTTTTTGAAGTCCCCTCTCCTATATAAAATATATATAGAGCTATATGGTGATGCAGGGTCTCTAACTTAGAGGAGCATCAGGAATTATAGAATACTTCAAAGGGCATTCATAAACCATGCATTTGAAATCCATGATAAGAAGGTATGTACTTGCTTTAGGGACAATGCTTTTGGGTAAAGTCCCCACTACTCGTATTTCCACAAGGATGCATTTTGAAATTTGATGGCAGAAAATGTGCAAACATGAGACATGTTCCCTCTCTCACGTTAGAGACCAGCTTGTAGGAGCTGCTTCCATATGTGGTTGAAATGCTTTGGAAAAGCACACATTTTTAAGAGAGTGGCTTATCTGCTGCTTCTTCCAGCTACCCTGAACTGCCTATAAGAATTTGGTTTTTAATTCTTTTAGGAAGATACTCCATTCCAATCCCTTTACCAGTCTCTATGAATCCTTCCAGATCCCAGGACACTAGCTAGACATCTCAAGACATCAAACTGTGTAAAACCTGTCTCTCTTTAAAGTTAAAATAATTGTCATTGTGAGCATGTTCTACCGCTTTTAAGAAACTGGCAGAGTTAGGCATCTGCTTTACGATGTAGATGATAGTCTTAAAACTATCCCAGAGAGTCTGCCTAAAGTCAAGGTCAACTGATTAAGCAACCATGGACTCCTTTTACTTGTTTAAGAAATATATAATCCTTGCAGAAAATGAAGGGAATTAGGAAATCTAGGGGCAGTTTTTCCTGGGCCATCAGACACCACTTTTTCTAATGAAGGGGTGATGGCATGCAGACAAGGGAGGCAGTCGTTCTTACTCGATCTTTAAAATTTGAGGAAATCGCTGCAACAGACTATTTCTCAGAAGATACCAGAGAACTTAGATTATGGACTAGTCAGTCCTGGAACTTGACAGGCAGTTGGCAATCTGTATTCCTGTAAATATTTCCTGGAGTTAATATATGACAAAAATAATATTTAATTAGACCCACCTCCAGATGAAGCATGGCTGTGTGAGTGCTCCGGTCAAAAGTCAAAAGTAAGTCTCCTGTAAGAAAGGTAAGAAGTCTTCGGTGGACTGCCAGTGTCTTTCGGTTTGGGAGAGCACCAACATAATTTAAGCCTTGGCGAGCAAAACAATAGCATCAACCAGGCTGTTCTCATTAGTTCACCTGGCATAGGCTGTTACAATGAAGGAGAGCAAAACAAGGCAATAGGAAGCTTTCCTTTTTTTTTTCATTAACAAGAAAGAACTTCTGTAACTTGAAATATTTGAATGAGGAAGAGAATCTTTTATAGATGGGGCTTTTCAAGGTAGTGGCACCAGCTACTCACAAAATGATATATCTGCTATCATTAGAAATCTCATTCATGAGTACATTTGTTTTAATTGTGGGGAGATGCTCTATTTGTACAGTAAATTACTTGATTGTTAATTCAAATGGTAAGAGTTGAAACCTATCAGCCACTTCATAGAAGGGAAGAAACCACAACAATCCTGCAATGTGTTCCATAGGAAGTTCTGTGGACAGTTCCAGTTGCCATAGAGGATCAGTGTGACTCAGAGTTGATTAAAGGTATGCATATCAATAATATATTAAAATTTAAAAATATTCTAAAAGTATCTTATTGAAGGCTTGTTCTCAACCAAGCACAGGCTAAAATCTGGGAACAGGATGGTGAATTCCTTCCCCCATGATCTTAGAGTTTAGTTAGAAAGAGGCATCAATCAAGCACACATAAATAAACATAATGTTACATTTGATTAGTAATCTAAAGAATATGTACATCTGTAAAAGGAGTCTAATTATATATTTTAAAAACTAAATTTGAATGAAGAACCCATCATCACCTTGCTCCTAGCTAATGGTTATTAAGTGCCTGTGTGTGAGGTACTGTGTCCCACTCTGAACTTGTTACATACGTAACATCATTCGATTCCCCACAGCAACTTCACCTGACTGAAAACTTTGTTATTCCTTTGTTTAAAAGGCAAAAATAAAAGCAAAGAGGGACTACTGCATTGCCCTCAGTTTTATGACTCACCAATGGTAAATTCAGATTCTGACAGTCTGGTTCTTGAGCTATGTTTTTTGGACGAGAATGGGGAGGGCTTTTAGGGTGTTCCATAAATTTAAATTCATGAAAAATTATACTAGGTTATTCCTATATTCTTTTTGTAGTGACATGATGGTCAAAATCATGGACTGGGGATAGCCATGGGTCAGCAGTGGAAATCTCCCTGAAGATTTCTTCATGGCTGAGGAGACACTGGAGTGGCTGGTGGAGTGAGATTTTCAGATAAGGAAGTGATGAGAAGACATTTGGAGGCTTCTAATACCAGTGCTTTAAATCCTTTTTAAATGTGTTTTAGATCCTGGAACCTGGTTGGCATTATTTTGAATGATATTTTATGGAACTTTGATTCCTAAAGATTTTGCATTGGGTGTCCTATTAATTGATAATAAGCTAGCTAAGAAGTTAAAGGTCTCAAAGCAAAAGCTTGAAACAGGAAGAAATACAGAGCCTCTCACAGTACATCCACATCAAAGGCAATTTGGGATTTCCATTGCTTTCAAATGAATATCTTTTTTTGGGGGGGGAGGGGCATCACTGCTCTCCGGTGGTGGGAGTAGGAGGCCCAGCCCCACTGCTGGAATTGAACCTCCATCCCAGTGGGCCACAGTCCCGCGCACAACCACTACGCCTCCGGGGCTCAGCCCCAAATGAATATCTTTTATGTGTTAAAGTATAGCCACACACTTAATTTAAAAGAAAATATTTCACATCATTTGCAGGTTTCTTCTACAAAGATGAGAGGATAGTCGAAATCAGGAAGAGTATCAACACATTCCCATGAGCCTTTACTTTGGCTTCTGTGCTGTTGTTCAGGGCAGCAAGTAGTTCCTACTCAGTGACCCCAACAGAACCAAACAATCTTACGTCATCCTCACAATTGTTGTAATATTTGAAACCATTGATTGATTTTAAAAGGAATTATGAAAGTGTAGGAAATGATAATTGGTGATCAAAGTCTTGAGTACTGAGAAGAATATAAGTAGAAACATTCCACTTCTATGGGTCTGGGAGGGGAAAGTCTCTGGCAGAGAGTTATCCTTCATTAATCTCAGCTTCATGGTACCGTCCCAAGGTTCTAGCCTTACCATTTCCAGTAAGAAAGAGAACAGCCTGCCCCACAGACACTGGGAATGCCTGCAGTATCTCACTACAGAGGACAACTAATTCTAAAACTTCAACTAACACGGATCAGCCTTCTTTGAGCTTTGTTTTGCAGATACCTTACACAAATGGCTGCTTTTTCCCGTGGAGGTCTCGCTGCCCAAAGTACTGGTGACCTGGCCAAAGCTGAGGATGAAAGGTCTCAGGGGAAAGCTCCTTGGAGGAGCAAGAGCAGAGTGTGCTGCCTGTGTCTGTCTGTGTCCCAGGCAGGGAACGTGGGGGCTGGCTCCTCAGGCAGAGCTCCAGAAGGTGGACTGGCAGGTCAGATGGATCATATTGTTATGGGCCCTTTCTGTATTTGTATTTGTTATGGACTATAAACCATGAGGATGCAATAAAGGGCTGAGGCCATGAATTGCAATTGGCTGTGTACTGTTATTTCATGGAGGGGCAAGTCCAACTGTGATGAATTCAGAAGACAAAATGATTTCAGTTTCACTGCATTGCACTGCTCCCTGGGAATCTGTAGAAGATAAGTGAGTGGGCACCTAGCATAAATCCAGACATACATACAGACAACATGAAAATCACTGGTGAAGCCTTAAATCAGAGCAGTATGATAGGCCAATAAGTATGGTGATCACACTATTTGGTGAAAAATATTCATTATCTAGGAAATAAGATAATATATTTCTTTTTAAAAAGTGCCCCAATATTTTTTTCTTTGTGTTGTTTTTATCTGCATAAGTACAAAATGCCAATGGCTCTTCATCTTTAATGCCTAGGGGATTTATAAGCATATTGCTTCAATAAAACTTGGTTCATTTGTACAGTACATGGCTCAGATACGCATATTTAATTACTCTGAAAGTAATTTACTTGTACAGATGGTGGTATTAGAGGGTCTTACTTCAATTTAAATTACTTTCATTGGGAAAAAAAAGTGTTCCTTGGCTATGATTTCCAAGTAAAAATTTAACTTTAATAACATGGAATATACCTGCCTGTAATAATTATAAATGACTAATCCTACACACATAAAATAACCTTAATGATTATAGATGACTAATCTTACACACATAGAGTAAACATTATTGTAAAATTTTGAAACAAGCGATCGGGAATAGTATTAAAACACGACAATTCAATAATCAATCAGCTGCAAAGCTTTGGGTATTGTAAACTCCAAACTTTCAAGTTCATAAATGAGCTTAGAAGAGAGCATGGAAGGTCAGTTTGTAGCTGCGTGCAGGGGGCCTTTCCCTCAGCTGAGCACGCTGCCTGGGTCAGATGTACAGCAGATGACAACACGCTGTTCCCCCATGCATGAGACTTTAAAGAAATTAGAAGGTAATATGCGAGCCAAATACCTCAGTAGACCTCAGAGAATCAGGAACACCTGTGTGCTCCCTCAGAAGGCGCCTGAGTCCCCTTGTACTTCTCTCTCTCAAGAAAGAAAAGCCGCCTCTTCCCCACCGCAGCTTGGTGCTTTCTGACACGCGACATTCATCCTATTGAAACAAGCACCCAAATAAAAATCATCACTTTCAAAGGCAAGCCAGTCACGAACAAAGACAAATGGCTTGTAGGATATTGTATTGATTACCACACAGTGGCTTGGTATTAAAAATCGGGAAAATATAAATGCTTTTGCAAAAGATATCGTTTCCTATTATGAGATTGTAAAAAGTGCCCCTGTGTTTGTTCATTTCTCACTGCAAGTATTTCTTTATTAAAGCACTGCATCTCAGAGGCAGCACACACACCATCCACTACTCTGGTTGCTATGGTAAATAGTCATGTTTTATTGAAGAGTAAATGGGCACCACCCACATGAATGGCTCCCCGGGGCCTCTGCATAAAGTCCCTCCCTTGCCCCCTTTTTGAGCCATTCTCTGAGGTGCTGTTGTTTAATAAATGTGCACTTTCCCTTTATTTAGAGTAAGGACATTTTCTCTGCTGTCTTCTCCCAAACCTGTCTTTTAAAATGACGCTATATATTATGGGTTATGAAGGGGAAAATAAAGAGTCCAATTGGGTAAACAGAGGTTAAGGGAAAGAAATACCCCAAATATGTACCCATTACCAACTTAAAAATTTCATGAATTAGCATGAATTATGTTAGTGTATCATGCATTTCAGATTTTATTTAAAAATCCTCACCTTATTCATCAAGTCACACCAGCTATAAGAATCTTTGTGGCTATGTGTTCATATACAAGCAAAATATACTGTAACACTTTGGGGATCATATTGCAAGATTCATTTACAATGCTAAGCCTTCCATAAGATTGAAATATTTTGGAGGTAAGTCCCTACTTGAGATTCCATGTTCAAAAAGTCTCTATAATATGAAGCCATAGTCCACAGCAACTTTTCAAGCCAGCTGTATTATTGGTATGTACAAAAGAAAAAATGTTTCCTCCTTGGATGGTAGTCTGACTGATTGCTAATCTGACAATCTTGAATAAAATGGGTTGAAACAAGTAAAGACTGGTATAGACATTATGGGGGAAAACGCTTTCTCTGAAATATTTTACCCAAAATATGTGCCTATGAAGTCAAATCCTCTAATGAGACTGGAAAAAAATCTCTTGGAATAAAAAAATCCTGTAATGAATCAACAGCAACCAATTGCTCCCCCACCTCTACCTGCCCCTGCCCCAGCAAATCCAGCACATGATTCTGATATGGACCATGTTTTTATTTTTACTTTATCGCCCTCAAATCTTAGCCCTCAGTTGATCTGGCTACATGTCTTGCCAGGTCCACATACCTGTGACTCCATGCACATGTTTTCCTGTCATTTAAGCTTAGAAGAATTGTTATATTTTCACAACGAATGAAAACGACTACCATTTTCTGAAGGAGAAAAGCATGAGGCAAGGTGAGAAGAGAAGATAATGGAGAGCAGGGGGATAAGAAGAGTGTTTCTTAATTATGCTGTGACTCTCTCTAATGGATACTTTGCCTGTCCTGCACAGTGCAAAAGAAGTGGCACACGGTGACTGCTATAGACATCTCTTCAGGAACATGTGCTTAATGTAGCCATAAGTACCAGAGGGGTATGCTTTTATTTTTCAGAAGAAATGAGAGAGATAAGAGGGGGCGAGAGGTGACCAGGATTTTTAAGATTTCAAACCATCTCATTCTTGTTTATTGCATAGTCTCAGTTGTAAAAGGACTGCCCCCACCCTCCACTATATAATTATTTTTATTGATTTTTATATTAAACCTATTGAAAGCTAGGTAGTATCATTTTCTGGTATAATAGAGTTACAGAAGCATGACAGCAGACACCTCACTGGGAAATCATTCGTAAACACCATACAAATTAGCTTCTTCTAATGCAGTTAACAAAAGCTACTACGCATTTGCAGATGGAGTTGCATGCACACAGGAATGCTCAGAGTTTACTGCAGTTTCTTTGTAAATAAATGACCATCCTAAGAGAATCCTAAATACTCCATTAAGAAAAACTTACTTGCTAGTAGGTAAAAACTAAAGAAACAATAAATATGTCACCTGAAGGGACCAGTTCCTGGAGAAAGACATCATGCTTGGGAGATGGTCAGCACAATGAAATGTGGAAGAAACTGAAGGAGATAGATAGCCACCATGACTGCCACGAAGGGCCCAACCATCACAATTGTGAGAATGGCACAAAACCAGGCAGTGTTTCACTCAAATGAATATGAGGTTGCTATGCATTATAACCCACTCCACGACACTGCCAACAGGCATGAAGCAATAGAGAACAGAATTGGAGAACTTGCTACCTTAACTACAGATGGGGATCCTGGTATACACAACCAAGTACCATGGTCTATTAAACAGAATTAATTCACAAATGTGAAAAATGCATGTCCACTTCCTTTGCTACTTATTATTGAAGCTTGATTTATTACTTTGTATGTTTAAGCCCTAGATGTTATGGAGGAAAATGACAGTAATGAGTGGAGTAATAACACTGCAAGTTATGAAATCCTCTATTTGATATATAGAACAAACTGCCTCTTAAGAACTGACAAAAATATGAAAGGCCCTCAACCTTTGAAAGAGAACTTAAAATAGAAATGCAAATCCATCCATGAAAATAAATCTGAATTGAATGAGAAAATACCACGATAACTTCTCCCCTTGTGACCTCATGTTTCCCTTTATTCTCTTCCCATGAGTCTTGCAAGGATATCTTGTTTCTTGTTCTATTAGCCACATCTTCAACTTTGCTCCCTCTGAAGGAGTATCCATGTGCTTTTGCATGTGAATAATAATTCTTCAGTATCTATTTCCTGACCCTCCCTTGATTTTCAGCTTCATTACTCTCACATTTTACAAACAGGTGGTCTGTTTCCTCTGAAATGCCATCAAGATAAAATAAATGAAAACAAATGTAATTCAAGATACAACGTGATAAGTGCTTCCAGAGACATATGAGCAGAATGCTGTAAGTTTGAGCTGGAAAATGTCACTCTCAGGGATATCAGGGAAGACTTGATTCAAGGCAATGACATCAGCACATACATACATGCATCCCAAGGCATGTTAGTAAAAGGCTGCCACATAAATTTTAGGGTGAGCTATTTTCTAAGAAGAGAAAAGTCTTATAGACAAACTTCTTTGATTATTAATAATAGTTTCTATACATAACATTGTATATATGTATGGGATATTCTCAAGTTCTGTTCAGAAAAGTCCACGAATGTGAAGATTAACTTTATAAAGAAGTAAGTCAATGATTTCAGTTTGAGTGATTTCATACAAGGTGCTAAGATTCCTAATCAACTTGAAATTAACCCTACTAGTACTGTTTTTGAAGGAGTTATAGGTTATGCATCCAATCACAATACAAATTGAGGAGACACAAGGATAACTGGGCATTTGTCAAAATTCAGGCTCCAGGAATTAATGGAATTTGTACCCATTCCATATAAAGAGAATCCATCACAATTTTTAAACCATAGAAAAATAGTGTTGAAATCACAAGCAAGTAAAATTTTGCCGAAGATCACACAACAAAGGATGTAGCAGGGCATTGATAGGGAGCTGTCAAAGGTTCAGGATGGATTCAGAAGAGTGTGTGGAACAGGGGATATCATTACTGATGCCAGATGGATCTAGGTTTAGAGCACAGTACACTAGAAAAATGTTTACTTGCATTTTATCGATTATGAAAAGGCATTAGCAATAATAAACTATGGATAAACTTGAGAAGAATGGTAATCCCAGGATACTTCATTATGCTCATACAGAACTTATACAATGGATTAAGAACACAGAACAAGGAAATACTTGATGGTCTAAAATCAAGAAAGATGTACATCAAGTTTGTATCCTCTCACTATATTTGTTAAGTCAGTATGTAGAGTGAATCAAAGCAGCTGAATTATATGAATAAGAACGAGGTAATGGGGCTGAGCCCTGTTGGCGTAGTGGTTGAGTGCGGGATTGCGGCCCACAGGTTTGGCGGTTCAAATCCAGCAGTGGCTCTCCAGGAGCAAGGCTGGGTAGCTCCATGACCACCAGAGGGCAGAGATGCCCCCCCCCCAAAAAAAAAAACAAAAGCAAACAAAAAACCAAGGTATCATATAGTAAGAAGGCTTACTCACAAGCTACAGGCTGACTCACAAGTATGCCAATAATGCAACCTTTCTTGTTGAAAGTAAGGAGGTTCTGAAACACTTGCTGAGAAGATCAAGGATTTCAGCCTTCAGTATCAATTACGCCCTAATGTAAGCAAGAACAGTGTATTCATGACCGGACTATAGGAAACATCATGATAAATGGAGAGAATGGTGAAGTTGTCAAGAATTTAGTCACAATCAATACCCATGGACACAGCCATCACGAGATCAAATGATTGGCTGTGTTAGGTAAATCTGCTGCATGAGACCTTGTCAGAGTAATGATAAGCAAGGGTCTTAGTTTGAAGGCTAAGTTCTGCCTTAATCAAGCCATGGTTTCTTTTGCATTGCCTCATAAGCATGCAAAAGTTGGAACTTGAATAAGAAGACTAAGGGGAAAATGATTCATTTGAATGGTGTGCTGGAGAGGAATATTGAAAGTGTCATGGACTGTTAACACGAGAAATCAGTCTCTTTTGGAATAAGAAAGGTCAGAGTGCTTCTAAGAGACAACGATGGCAAGACTTCATCTTACATGCTTTGAACATATTGTTAGAAAAGACCAGTCCCTGGGAAGGACATCGTGCTTGGCAAAGTGGAGGGGCAGGGAAAAAGAGGAAGGGCCTCCACAAGAGGGATTGGCACAGTGGCTGCCCCAATGGGCTCAGGCCGAGGAACACTTGTGAGGATGGCACCGGACTGTGCAGTGCTTTGTTCTGTTGCACATAGTGTTGCTACGGGTCCCAACTGACTTGAGGATATCTAATGACAGCATGAACAGCCGGTAACTTCTCATGTATTTAGACATGATCTCAAATTTTACCAGCTCCACATTTCCCGAGGCTGGTGTATGGTAATCCTCCTTTTAAAATAACTCTCAGTGATGAGCTTCATCAATTTTCTGTTAAGAAATAATGTTTCATATGTACTGTTTCTCTGGCTATGGCACTAAGATGACTGTTGGGATAGGAGTTGTTGGCTTACTCGATTTGGGTAGGTGGGTCTGTGGATATATTTCAATAATAGAGTTTGGTGTTAGGACCCAAAGTGATAAATGGCCCTGAGAACAAGGTGTGTGAGGAAGACATAGGTGAAATGAAGACGTGGGTCAGTGGTGGCTGATAAAGCCCAACTCAAAAATTGGTGCAAAGAAAATAATAGTGTTCATGTCGGAGAAGTCTTACATAGACCCTAGAATACCTATCATTGCTAAGAATGAAATGGGTCTTAGATGAGGGAGACCACACCCTACATGATATCTATAAACATGCAGATAGATACTGTTGAGAAAGTCTCTGTACAGATTTTAGTTTGACAGAAATCTACTTGAATCATTGAATTAGATAAACACGAACTTATCAAAGACATATTAAAACCTGATTGCATGATGGATTTATACATTCACTCAATTATTCACTCAATAATCTTCCAGCACATATGTTAGGCACTATGGTAGATTAGGCAGAGAAAAGAATTGGCAAATGAATACATTTTTTGTTGAAACGTACTTTATCTTGATTTGTTCTAACACTTGATGATAATAATAAAGTCACTTGGGTGCAATTGTAGACAGTTCCATTTTGGAAACACATTAACTAGCCAAAGTGAAGTATTTTAAGACTATGATTTGAATTTAATTGCCAAGTGAGTTAATCATCAATTAACTGTGGACAAAATGAGGAGCATGGGTCATTTGTATACATCGGAATTCATCAAATAAGCTTCTCCCTTCCACACAAAAAAAAAACATGCTTGAATTGAATAAATGATGAAAAGAAAACACTGAAGTATTCTAGTCTGCACAATTAGCAAGGCATAGAACATCTAATATTTTGAAGTGGTAAAAACTGGAAAACACAAAGTGATCAGAAGACAGAAAGCAGGAAACTAAAGACTAGGTTATACCTAAACAGTACACACAGTGGCATCATTTCTTAGTCTGTCTAGATTAGACATATCAGGAGTCTGTTGGTTTAAGGGACCACGGATCCTATTAGAAACCATTACATCCTTGGGGAAGGGGTCAGGCAGCCTAGACTCGCCCAATTAGCATCTCAGCTGTCAGAGGGAGTTTTATGATAGCAGGAGGCTATCACTGCGTGTATCCTATCTGAAAATGAGGGAAAAGCTTAAGTAGAAAGCTTATGAATACAAACTGAAGGATCTGTGTCACCTAAAACTGTCATCAATTAAGGAACAAGTAGAAAAAAAAGAAGCATTGTCCTGAAAGTTGCTTTAGAAAACATGGGAACTTCAGCTCTCTAAGCACTTTACTTCCTAAGCAGCAGCAGCAGCAGCAGCAGAGGAATGGCAATGGCTGTAGAGGATGATGCAGGAACGTGGGGCTCGGCCGGACTTGCTGTTGAGACCTGGAGAGTGGAGCTGAGATGGTAGCTGTACAAGTGGCACTCAGAGGGATGCAGCAGTGGCTGCCACAGACCATATTGTGGATCGTATTTCTGAGCATATGGGAGGTGCCCTTGGGAACTTCCTGAATATCTTAAGCACTAGGGGAAATGTGTATAATGTTTAAAGATTCTATAGTAGCAGGCAGGGATAAGAACAGACAGACCATATAGGGTTTATTAAAGTCAAAATACGCACACATTGTCAGTAAGCCCAAGTGTTCGCAAGACCAACTCAGTGACAGTTTGGACTGTTCATTTTGTAATCTATCTCTAAGTTAATGAAACCCCCAAAATATGGTTTACTTAAATAGTGGGGAGAATTATTGCAGAAATAATTTGAACTGAGTCCATAGGGAATTATCAAAGCAAAATATGCCCCCCAACATATTGTCATCAAGTTAATACCAATTCATAGTGACCTCATTTAGTGTTTCAAGGCTGGACATTTTTAGGGGAGCAGAAAGCTTCATTTTTCTCACACGCAGAGGATAGGAGGTCAAATGTAGACCTAACAGATCTTTTAAAAGATCAGGCTCTTCATGGTAAAAATTTCGCATATATATTAAAAAGAAAGGAAAGGACCTGAAAAGCTTAAATGAGTCACCATTAGCTAAGTAAAATAGTAACAATAATATTGTTTAAAACTTTAGGAAAAAGCAATTCTCTACGTGGTTGATAACCAAACATATCAAATGAATCAATATCACACTGTTTTTTATTCATAATTATTCAGAGGTGTTAAATCATTCACACAAGCATATTATTGATAGAAGTAATATTAGTAGGCCACAGTTTATAAATAATTTTGAAAAATTGCTTTCAAACCCTTTAAAATAATCATTTTGTGAATAAAAATAGTTATTCTGAAGTTATTCAATTAATCACATTATCTCCTTAAAAAAGGAGAATGATATTCATGTTACAAAACAGACTGGGAAGAAAAGATACCAGTTGTGTTTTTTTCTTTGAAATGCTTTCTCTAATTCAGGCATCACTCATCAATCAAGACTCACTTTAAAATGATACAGAGATCTATATTAGTCAGCAGTGTTAGCTCATCATGTTTTCTGAATAACTTCTGAATAAATTGTCTTTTGCACATCTACAGGAATTCAAAGTGAGAGACAGATCTTCTACTTTTAAGGATTTTTTCCACCATTTCTTGTCTTGTCCTACTGTGGTACTTTGCTGGTTTCTGTGACCTTGGGAGCTGTAACACTGGTGGTTAAGAGACCAGGCGAGTAATTCATAATGAAGATACTTCAGCAGAGCTGCCAGACTAATACAGACTAGGAAGAAAGGCTTTGTGGTCTCCTTTGAAAACTAGCCACTAAAGACTCTATGGATCACAAGAAAACACTGTCCAACTCACTTGGTTTGGAAACTTCTTAGTTTTCAGGCTAGGTGAACTAGAGGCCCAATGAGGATGAGGGAGACCCTTAAAAAGATGGAGGAATTGATTCATTAGTTATAACAATAGATTTGAAAATGCTGTCAATATCATTAGAATTACACAGTACGGAGAATTCTTTGTTCTGTTGTATACAAAGGCTCCAGGAACTGCAGTTGACGCCATCCACTAACAATCTCTGTTAAGTCAAGTGAGGAAAGCATTATTGTCAAATAAATGAGATGATATATACTGTAAAAAAATACAAATGACGTTCTTATGCAAAACCAAGGGACAAGCAATTAATGAATCCCAGAACAAAATAATATTGAAAGAGAAGGAGTCCGCATACAATCATAGAACAATAAAACATCTCCACAAATAGGATGATGTGGATTTTAACAAAAAGTTCGACAAACAAGGATGTATTGAGACTAGACGGTGCAACCAATACCAAGACATGTGTTGGTGAAAATGCGTGGAGTTGTTTGGGAAACAAGAAGTGGTTTGATATGACTAGAATGCACAGTGTATAGACATGTAGTGTCATTAAAAATTGAATGACTTTTCTTAAATGTTCAAGATATTAGAGCAGGGAGGGTAAAACCTACCTCAGAGAAACTGTACAGAAAAAGTCCGTCTATGTTGCCTTTATTCTCCAAGATTTTCTGAGCCCTTGAGGCAGGTAACTTCTGGAACCTAATGCTAATGCAGGTTGAGGGATTTAGAATTGTTACAACAGGAAGTAGTAGGCACAACTTCAGCTAAGTACTTTATAGCATGTCTGCCTGGAAATTCTAAGTCAAATACCTGGTGGCTGTAGATGGGTTAGCCAGAAAACCACGTTTGGATAAGAATGATAAAAAGACTGGTCTTGATCCCTAGTAAAATAACATAAAAAGTCTGAGAACTACAGATTTGGATCATTCCTCAAGTCTTTAAATGCAAATTTAGAGTAGTGAATATATGACGATGAATCATTATACTTCTAGTCACCATTATAATATGAGCATTATTATTTGTCCTTAGCTTAATTAAGTTTCTTTTTCTGAATTTCATCTAAGAGCTATCATTTTTGACAATTTATTAAGAGAGTGATACACCTCTTTCTGGCCTTTTAAAATTTATTGCTTTCTTTTTTATTCTATGGACTATGATGGTAATATAAAACTAAACTCACTGGCCTCAAGTTGCTTTCCTGCCTCTGAGTTTCAGAGATTGTAACAATTAATGAGAGTAGAAAGTGCATTGTATCATCATAGAGTGACTAATGGTTTCGAACTGCTGACCTCGTAGATCACAGCCCCACTCATAACTACTATGAAACCAGAGCTCTTATAGAAATATGTACTAACTGTATAAAATTGTGAAAATAGAAATAAGTACAATAAAATGTTAAAATAATTATAATAAGCATGCTGCTATTTTAGTGCACCTTCAACCCAATCTACTGTTGTATGCCATGATTATGGTTTGAAATACTTGGGAAATACAGTATATTCCTACACATCCCAAATTAGAATAGCTATATTCTAATAGCTAAATGAATTATTTCATTTAGTATATAAATATATTTATGCCAACTATGTGTCATCCAGAATATAATTGTTAACAACTACTTAGAATTTACTCTAGAATTGCTTAGTATAATTTGCTTACCCCATCTACAGCATTCATTCATATAAAATGCTTGAATTGTTGCATATGAACTTTTAAAAATTCATTTTATTGGGGGCTCGTATAACTCTTATCACAAACCATCCATCCATCCATTGTATGCAAAGCACATTTGTACAACTGTTACCATCATCAACAAAACATTTTCTTTCCATTTAAGCCTTTGGTAATAGCTCCTCCTTTTTCCCCTCCCTACCCAGTCCCCCTTTCCTCATGAACCCTTGATAATTTGTAAATTATTATTTTTATTATGGCATATCGAACACTATCCAATGTCTCCCTTCACCCACTTCCCTATTGCTCATACCTCAGGGAGGAGGTTATATGTAGATCCTTATAATTGGTTTCCCCTTTCTACTCCACCTTTTCTCCATCCTCCCAGTATCTCCATTCTCACCACTAATCCTAAAGGGATCATCTCTCCTGGATTCCCTATATTTCTGGTTTCTATCTGTACCAGTGTATATCCTCTGATGTAGCCAGATCTGTAAGGTAGAATTCAGATCATGATAATGGGAGGGAGGAAGCATTTAAGAACCAGAGGAAAGCTGCATGTTTCATTGTCACAACATTGTACCCTGACTGGCTTGTCTCCTACCCACGACCCTTCTTCAAGGGGATATCACTTCCCCTGAAGATGGAGTTTGGGTCCTCAATCTGTACTACCCCTCAAAGTGATATAACTTAGTTCATTGATGTCTGATACCTGATCCCTTCAACACCTCTTGATCATATATGTTGATGTGCTTCTTCCTTGTGAGCTTGGTTGTTTCTAAGTTAAATGGCTGCTTGTTTACTTTTAAGTCTTTTAGACCCCAGATGCCATATCTTTTGATAGTCAGGCACCATCAGCCTTCTTTACCACATTTGCTTATGCACATCTTTATCTTCAGAAATCATATCAGGAAGGTGGGCATGCAATGATATGATTTTTGCTCTTTGATGTCTGCTTTTCTTCCATGCGGACATTTTTGCTTCTGAGCTACATGGTCACTTGTTTACTCTCAAGCCTTTAAAACCCCAGACATTGTATCTTTTGATAGCCGAGTACCATCAGCTTTCTTCACCACTTTTGCTCTTGCACACATTTGTCTTCAGTGATTGTGTTGGGAAGGTGAGCACCCGGTAATGCCAATTTAAAAGAACAAAGTGTTCTTGCATTAAGGAAGTACTTGGGTGTAGGTCCAATATCCATCTGCTGCCTTAATACTAATCCTATAAGTATATGCACATAGATCTATTTCCCCATCATGATATATAAATATATTTACCTATGTTCTTGCCTGTATTTAGACCTCCATATATGCCTTTTGCCTCCCAATTCTTTCCTCGATTCCCTTTTATATTCCTCTTGTCCCACTATCATGCTTCATTTGGGTTTCAACCCTTCATTTGGGTTTCAGCAATTTCTCTCTGTTACATTACTCTTGATCAATCCTTATCAGGAGGTTTTGCTCAGTGGAAGAGCTTCTGACCACATATGAACCTTTAGCACATTCATTATAATTTTATTATGATCAAATCATAGAGCCAAGTTTGCAATGATTTAAAGGTTTTGACACATCTTCCTAAATCACATTTCAGATGTACACAAGACTGGGTATGTTTAAGCCTATTTCTCAACACTATATGTTGTTACTCGTTTTTAAGCATTTTATGTGGTACGTTATTATAATGCTATCCTGATTTGCATCTTTATTACTACTGAGATTGAGTTTCTTAAATAGGTTTATAGGTCATTTGTATTCATTTTTAAAACAGGGGCCTATTAGTGAATTTATGATTCATTGATTTCTTTGAGCTCTTTAGATGTGCAAGATATTAAGCTTTTATTTGTATTTGTATAAATTCTTACTTAGAATCACAAAAACTTCAATTCTATGCATCATGGTAGTATCCCAAGCTAGCTTTAGTTTGACATTTATACCAAGGAAATTATTTTTTAAAATTCTTTATTTAAATAGAAAAAATGTTTATTTGGGAATAAGATATATTCCACAATTTTCTGAACAAATAAAGTCTTAATTGTCCCACTGGAGGTGTAGTACCTGTCTTTTAAGTTACAGATAGCAATAAAAGGGGATAATGCACTTCATAAACCTGTTAGCAATCAGGATGCAAATTAGAGGAAGAGAGAGTGCATCCTCAGTAAAACCCTAGGTTTTTACTTGCCACTCCAAATGTCATATAAAACTATGTGGGAAATAATAACTGAGAATGCATTGGAAATTTGAACAACTGGGAGAAAAAGGGGATTTATAGAGAAAGAATTTATCTTAGTTTCATTTAGACTTCTGATTAAATTATATTGATCTGAAAAGAAAGTCATAGACTTAAACTAAATCATTAAAATGATTTCTATTAGAATACATATATGGCAGTCATGCACTGTGGTGCCAATTTGATTCAAGGTTTAAGGGGTGGAGTCTGACCTATCAATATGGAGATAGACAATGAGATCTCTGTGTGGGTATGGCTTTCTCTGAGAATTCTGGGGAATCTCACAGTATTTCCCCTGTGGAGATGAGAGACCATCAACTCAGTCTCTGGGAGATGCTTTACTGACAAGATGAGATGGAAGCATGCTGACAGACCCTGAGTACTAGAGGAGCCGAAAGAGAAGTCACATGTGCTTACCCTGATAGAACCAGTCCTCTGGGACTGGAGACTCATGTCAGTAATGAGATGCTTGGGACGCCATGGGAAGACCCCTACCAGCCCTGAGATGCTTCTACTGCCACTGGATACACAAGACTGTGCACACACTCATCTGTGATTGTCCTGGCATCATTGCATTTGCTTCATGAGTCTGAAGAGGACTAATGACTTGGTGTCAGATATATGGGCTAAAATCGGACATATGAACTTGGACTGGACTGGGTTGGGATTCTTTCTCAATGTTCCATTCATCTTGTATATAAACCTCTCCCTTATAGACATATGCATGTTTATGAATTTGTTTCTCTAGTCTACCCAGAATAACATAATATAGTTGAGGGAACTTCAAAATGTTTGTGGTAAGCTCCATTATCTTTCAAGTTCATTTTGCCATGAATTCTGTGATGCCTACACAGATTCCTGTACAATATTTGCAACATGTTGTTACGTGTCATTGATCCAGTTAGGGCTCATTGGAACCCTGTGTGTAAGGGAAGAAACACTGCTTAGTCGATATACACTTTTGTTATGCTGGAGTCCATTCTTGCAGTCATTGTGTCAGTCGAGGTCACACGGCATTGTGGGGCCTCCTTTTTTTTCACAGATACTTTAAAGAGCATGATGTCCTCTTCCAGGAACTGGTCTTTCCCGATACTATGTCTAAAGGATGCGAGGCAACATTTTGCCACCCTTTCCCCTAAGGAGTCTTCTGGCTGTACTTCTTTGAAGACAGGCTTATTTGCACTTCTGAAAGTCCATGGTGCTTTCAGTATTCAGCACCTTCAATGACCTCCATTCTCCTATGGTCCTCCTTATTCATTGTCCAGCTTACACATGCTATGAGGTGACTAGCAATACTATGACTTGAGTCAGTCCAACATTAGTCTTTGAAGCACTTTCACTGCATTTTAATACAAGCATCATATTTGCAGCGAAGAAAAATGTGTAGGTGGAATATACTCTGCCATTTTTGAGGCTTAGGAACGATTATATGTTTGTGTGCTTCAAGTCGGGTGGTGACGCACAAGGTCCGCAGTTTGATACCACCACCCACTCCAGGGGAGAAAGAGGGGGCTTTCTAGTCCCACAAGGAGAGACTGTCAGAAACCACAGGGCTACTTCTACCTTGTCCTGTAGGACCGCCATGAGTTAGCGTTGACTCCATAGAGCCCAGGTTCTCAGATTAGTTATTCACATGCCAAACCAGAAGCCTGTGCAGGGCAATGACAACATTAAGAGGCATCTTTGGTTTGTGTCATAATCAGTTTATAGTTTATTGTTATTGATTTACCTTAACAAGAGATCCCATTCCACAAAATAACAGGGAAACCCTGTTGCAGTTACTTTCTATTAATAATAGTCTTTGTTTAATGCTTTGTCTCATGAAGAAATTAAGGCAGTTCGCAGGATTAGATTATCTATCATTCCTGGAAGTTTGAGTTCATAGTAACTGGCCTAGATCATCTATTATGTGATAAACTGTGCTATATAACATAATTGGCCATATTGTCAAATTTAAACACATACATAGACACAAAGCTATATTTACTTTTCCAAACCAGGATTCAAATGCATAGACATTCATTTAATAAACCATGAAATCAATATCCTATTCTATACTATCAACTCAGGATTTAATATTTAAGTTCATTTTACTTAAAAACCAATTAAGATGGCTGAAGTGTATTTTCAAATACCATGCAATAAAAGGCTAAAAAACAAACAGAAGTAATAAATATATCATATTCTGAAAATGGTAAAAATTAATATGCTTCTAATATGATAATTAAAACTTCCCATACCCATTTATGAAACTATTTATGTTAGCACTCAAATGTGTAAAGAATGTTTAATCATTTGAAAACAACTTGCTGACTCTACCTTAGGAGACAATGTTAGCATTATATATATTAGCAAAAATAAAGAAGTAAATAACAGTAAAAGGGCTAAGCATTTAACATATATCGGATAAGTCTTTAAAAGTGTACCCACTGGGCTGAGCCCCGGTGGCGTAGTGGTTGTGCGCGGGACTGTGGCCCACTGGGTCAGAGGTTCAATTCCAGCAGTGGGGCTGGGCCTCCTAGTCCCACCACCGGAGTGCAGTGATGCCCCCCCCCAAAAAAAAGTGTACCCACTTAAAATGATGTATGGCAAAATACATGGTCTATAGAGAAATGGAAGACAGTTGTGGAAAGATTACTGAATGACTGGAAAGTGGACAGATGTGGTCTTACTAGCTCAATACTCCGTATGTTGTGTTAAGATATGTATTATTCTGGCAAACCTGTGACTAACAATCTCCGTGATTATTTTTGCAAAATTTCCCTGACAATTCCCATTGTTTTTGTAAATAGTGTCTATCCAAGAAAGGATTGATTCTGTACAAGTGAATAATTCAGGTACTGTGTTATGGAGTTAGCTTGCATTGACCTAATATCCTTCTGTCAACTGGGCTTTAAAAAATTAGTACCAGGAGCTAATCAAAGACAATATTAATGAAAGATCATTATGCCCCAGAGGGATGATCAATAAGACTCCCTGCCATAAATTAACAAGGAGCTTTTGCAAGGGATCCAAAGGCAGATTTAAAAAACAAAACAAACAAACAAATAACAGATCGAAGAATGGGTTTGAGGCTTGTTTCATTTCTAGCTTAAACTTAAGAACAATTTGCTCTTACATCATTGCCCTGAAGGATACTTGTCTTCAAAAGGGAACACAGAAGATATGGATGCTATAGGGAAATATGATGAAGAAATTAGATGGTGCCCAGCTATCAGATAAGATAGTTTCTGGGGCCTTAAAAGCGTGTCTCCAAATGGCCAGTCATCTATGTGCGATTTTAACTAAGTCTGCATGGAAGAAGCAAACCATTACAGTCACCAGAGGACAGTAAATCATATAATCCAAAGCCAAAGGAAAGAATAGTATCCGAAGTTAGATTGTGAGAATCGATTTGCAGAAGACTAAGGATGACAGTGGGACCCAAGACATCTTTGTGGAAACCACATAGGGAATAAGCAAGCTTCTGATGAGCTCCCTGTATCCATAATAAGGGGATGAGAGGAAAGTGACTGCTAAACAGAGTGCATTGGACAGATGAGTATAGAAGATCAAAGGCATAAACGTGATTTGAGTGACTAAAACCTTGTCAGTTGATCCCCCTCTGAAGCACACTAGAGCTGATCTGGTTTTCAACATTGTCTGTATTTTGTTTTGTGTTTTCTTTGTTCACATTAGGGTTTATTTCAGACGTGCCATTGGAGTCACCCTCTTGAACTTGTGTTAGACATTTATATAGATTTGGGTATATGAAACCCAGGAAGTATAATGAGGGTTTCTCGGAGAGGAGAGTTATAGTAGGGGGATTGGGGTGGGTAAGTGAGACACGATGTCAAGGAGTCCAGGAAGGAAAAGAATGTTTGAAAATTATTGTGGCAATAATTGTGCAGCATTACTCATTGTGAATGAACTATGGAATAATATGATCTTTCTATTAACCACCAATTTAAAAAATTAAAACTAAAGCTACATATGGAATTTATAGAACCATAACATAGTGAATGAAAACAAAAATGACACACATATTCTCATCTTAAATTTATAAAAATATGCTTTTGAAAATAAAAGGAAAAAATAAATAAAATAATGAATTCATCAAACTCTTAACTGCTTTTTTCTAATAGAAATAAGATTTTTTTCTCTCGACACTTTAGCCTCCACATTTTCTGCCAGAAAGATTTATTATTTTATTTTCATCGGGAAAATATTTGAAACATTGTGGTAGGTAGTGGTGGTATTGCTAGTGTTTCATTTGGAATGTACACCTGTAGAGTTGTAATTTACTTACTGCCACTGAGTGAATTCTGACTCATAGTGACTACATAGGACCGAGCACAACTGGCCCTGTGAGTTTTCCAGGCTCTAAGTCTTTACAAGAGCAGAAGGCCTCAACTTTCTCCCAGTGAGATACTGGTAGTTTTGAACTGCTGAACTTGGATTTAGCAGCCCAATGTGTAACTTACTATGCAACTAGCAACATTTATGTTGCTGTAAAATGGTATTTGCAACAAAGAAATTAATCTTGAAAAATTATATCAAGCTATCCCCAGCTTCATTTCTGTTATGAATGGCATATTTTCCATCTACTGTTCCTTCTTCTTTATTTCCAACTTTTACATTCTAATAACCAATGGTTATCAATGCAGCTTGATTGTATATTTTATCAATTTCAAATTCAATAAGTTGATAGAATTATTTAATTTCTTCAATACTAGCTTTAGTGGTTGGCATGTAAATTTGAGTAATTGTTGAACTAGACTTCATTGTAAGCATAAGATATTATTTGGTTACACATAGCTATGTATTTCAAGATAGATCTTGAAATGTTCTTTTGGATGATGAACGCAACCCCATTCCTCTTGTATTTGTCATTCCTAACATTAGAAATCATGTGATTGCTGGATTCCAAATGGACAATTTCAGTCGATTTCAGTTTACTAATGTCTAGGATATTAATCTTCAATCATTTCATTTAATTTTTGATAGCTTCTAATCTTCTCGAGTCATACTTTGTACATTTCACATTATAGTTATCAAAAAGTTTGCAGCTGCTTCTTCTCATTTTGAGTCATGCTCCATCAGCAAATGAAGTTTCTGAAAGCTTTCCTCCATTTACGTCAGAACCCTCTGCTTTTCTTTGAGTAGGTAGCTCTTCTTTCCAACCTGAAAAGCACTTCTTCTGGCACTCACTATGCTCTTCTTCTAGTCATACGATTTTCAGTGACTAATCCTTCAGCAGTGGAGAATTTGTTCCTTCTTTGTAGACTTTGTCATGGCCTGGAAACTCCACTGAAAACGGTTTATCTTCTGTGATCCTGCTGGTATTTGAAATACAGGTGGCATAACTCCCAGTCTCATAGTATCATGCAAGCCATT
The DNA here is from genome assembly GCA_004026705.1 of Nesogale talazaci. Classification (NCBI taxonomy): domain Eukaryota; kingdom Metazoa; phylum Chordata; class Mammalia; order Afrosoricida; family Tenrecidae; genus Nesogale; species Nesogale talazaci. The sequence continues at coordinate 25,910 of PVJH01002316.1, forward strand.
TTAGGGTGGCAAACTGATGGCTCAGTGGTTGTGATAAGTAGCCGCTAAGACTGTACTCTTTGATCTCTGGCTTTTAGAAATCTCACTCCTTTTGTTGCATGTGGGCTTGACCTCATGACTTTCCTAATGAATAGAATATAGCAAAAGCAATAAACTGTCACCTCCATGACCAGACTATAATAATATTGCCTTTCATTTTGTTTGTTCTTTCACACTCTGAGTGAAGCCTGCTGCCATGTTAATAACGATCCTATGGAGGGCCTACATAACAACAACAACAACAAAGCCAAAGTGATTATCTCTAAACACCGTCAAAGACTTGAGGCTTGGCAATAGCTCTGTGACTGAACCTGGACGTGGAGTCTACTACATCTGATCCTTCCGGATGAAGTGCAAAAGGAGTGGCAAAAGACACCCCTGAGGAGACAAGTAAAATAATCCACCATAGTAATGGCTGCTGCTGCCTGAAAACACCATGGATAAGGTTTTACATCTTTATAAGCATTTTGCATTTTAGCACCTGTGTTTCAAGTTGATGTTGACTCATAGAAATCCCATGTGTTTTAGAGTGAAACATTCCCATTGGGTTTTTCGTGGCTGTAATCTTCCAGAAGTAAATCTTCAGGGCTTCCTTCAAAGTCATGTCCACTCAAATTTTGGCTAGCAGTGGAGCCAGTTAACCATTTGGTACCATCAGGGATCGATAGCAATTGTTTGGACTTCATTACTTCTGATGAGGCAAAGACTCGGATCAGTTACAATGAGAGTCTTCAGCATACAAGAAAGTGGCCATGGGAACTGGAGAAAGATAAGCATTTTTTAAAAATGTAATATTAGAATTAAGAAATGTGACAACTGATAATTAGCTGAAGGGTGTCAATGACTGATTTTAGATAACAAGAGAAGTATAATTGATAAACTTGAAAGTTTTTTTTTTAAATTCTGAAGAAACAAGAAAAATAGGAACAGAGACGAAGAGAATTGAGAAAAATCATCAGAAAATCTAAACTACACATAGTCAGAGTCTCAACAAGGACGTTTCATCAACTAGGAAGGCAAGAGGCAGAAAATAAAAAGAAATAATGGCCAAGATGTTTTCTAACTTAGTGAATGATATAAACAGGATATGAGAGTAATTTTTTTAATTGCTACAAAAATGCAGAAACCTTTATGAACAAAGACTACCAAAAATGTCAACATATTCTTCCCTGACATATCCTCCATCTATATCTATCCACTTCTGAAGGCAGCCTTCCAATCTACCCAAAGATTTTCCTAAATAATCCTATGCTTGCAAACATATATATGAGCATATTTTGTTGGGAAAAGTTCATACATGTGTGCACTAGTATCCTAATGGAAATACTTTCTGACATTTTATAAAACCAAAGAAAGTATTACAGTCAAGCATTGAAAAGCAAAAATAAAGAGAAATTTGAAAAAAAATAGTTTCAGAAAATGTGTCAAGGGGAATGTTATACAAATGAATTATACCAGTAAAGTCTGGTGGGTGATTCAAAAATAGTATAGTACTTTTTATCTTTTTATAAATTACAAATCATTAAGAAGAAGACCCCTTCCATTTTCTAAGGATCATAAAATAATAGGATATAGTAGCCCAAACAGTGACTCCTTTACTATTACACATGGAGAGGCTAGCAACTAAAGAGAATAGAGAGCAAGGTGGAAAAGAAACACACTAAACAGATGCTGCATATTGGTTGCCTAGTTAGATCAAACATGGTTCTCTTTTACTGAGTAAATAATATCTTTAGTTAAAGACTTTTAAAATTAGATTCTGTTGTTGATAATCAAAAGACATCAGATGTAGATTCCTCAAAAAATGGATTTTTTTCAAATCCATGTATTTAATTTTTTTCTATAAAACAACCTTATCTGGCTGAGCCCCAGTGGCATAGTGGTTGAGTGTGGGACTGCAGCCCACTGACTTGGTGGTTCAAACCCAGCAGCAGCTCTCCAGGAGCAAGGCTGGAGTTCCCACTCCCACCAGAGGGCAGTGATGCCAAAAAACAAACAAACAAACAAACAAAAACCTCATCACTTTCAAAATACTCTCCATTGCACTTAATGCAGCTATCAAATCTGCAATTGCATTCTTGGAAACATATTTCAAACTCATCAGTTTGGATGGCTGACAGTACAGTACCTCCTTTGTTTTTCCTTCACCTTTTCGATGTCAACAAATCGCTGTCCTTTCATTTGTGGAAACAAAAAGAAGTCACACAGAGCGAGGTGAATCACATGTGTGGGGCAAAAGTGGCATGCTGGGTTTTGCCAAGAACTGGAGCTCTGAGATGGCTGCATGAAGAGGTGTATTGTTGCGGTGGCAAGACCAGTTCACTATCTGTCACAATCAAAGATTTTTTGGTCACAATGCCTAAATAGAAAGCTTGATTAATAGTCTGACATGGTGGAATGAACTTCAAATGCACTATCCCTATCATATCAAAACAATGATAACAAATGAGCATTGCTTTTTTTTCGGGGGTGGGTGGGTTGGTATCCCCTCATATGTCTTTCCTTTCTAGATGTAGTATAAACATTTCTTCCTTTTATAAATATTTCTTATCCTTCTTACCCTTTAATCTCTGAGAATTAGACACTCCCTTTCCTCAGTATCTTATTGTTCTCTCTTCTTGTTCACTGCCATCAACTCTATTCTCGACTCACAATGGCCTTTATAGGGCAAAGTAGAGCAGACATTATCAGTGTCCTGGACTGTAACTCTTCAAGGGATGAGAAATCTAATGCTTTCTCGGTCTGGAAATGACCAGTGATTTACAGTTGATGACCATGAGATTTGTAGCATAATGCATAATTACCACACTACCAGCACTCTTCTAAGTATTCTATTAGTATTCATTAATTGTTTCACTAAAAGCATGACTTTTAAAAACTAGACTGCAATATCATTCATGGTAAGTTTTGAACTATTTTACTTTGTATTTAGTGAAAAGTTATGGCATGTATTGTATAGCAGTACCTTTATTTGTATAGGCACAGCTTAAAACTGACTTGACAAGGCTTATTGATTGAGTTAAGATATTTTTGGTTGAAAATAACAGAAATCGAACTTAAAGTGACTTAACTATTCAAGAGAAATTGTTGGCTTATACAACTGAAAAAAAACTAAAAGAAAGGTAACTTATTCAATGCTAACTACTGGGAATGAGGAAGGGGGTACATTGAGAAACTTGAGAACTTTCTTCATTAGCAACTAAAATTGTGATAGAGTTAACATGTATTCTATTTTAATCTTTTTGTTTTGCTTTGTTTTGGGAGGGCATCACTGCCTTCTGGTGGTTGTGAGAGCTACCCAGTCTTGGTCCTGGAGAGCCTCCACTGGATTTGAACCGCCAAACTCGAAGACCACAGTCCCGCATTCAACCACTTACAGCAACGGGGCTCAGCCCTCTATTTTAATCTTTATAGAAATGGCATCAAAGGATCTTATATTCCTTTCACATTTTCCAGTGTCTAATAGAAAATGATTACATAAATATTATTGTCTGGACAGAAAATATGATAATCTATAGAAAATGAACAAGGACCCTGGAATTGATAATATACCAAGGGAAACTTTATGACAGGTGAGCTGATGAAATGCTCACTAGTCCACATGAAGAAGCTTGGAAGACCATTGTCCATCCAAACAACAAATTGTAAGTGACATTTGTGACAATTACAAAAGAAAAATTCCAATATATGGTGGAAACTAAAAACAACATCACTAATATCACTTGCCAGCAAAAATTTGGTGAAGGCAATTTTGAAAATAGCTGCAACAGCATTCCAAAGAGAAGCTGACAGAAATTCAAATCAGATTAAGAAGAGGGTATGGACTAAGGTTATTATTGCTAATGGGATGAATAGTGCCTGAAAAAAAAATAGCCCCCACATAAATGACTATTGCATTGACTATGCATAATAATTGATTCTGTGTGTGGTAGTGCTACAATCTGTTGTCAATTAGAGAGGATTACAAGTGGAGGCTGGCCTGTCAATCAATATACAGCCAATCAGGCCTCTGTAGGGGCATGACCTTCTCCTAGAATTCTGGGAAATCAGGTATTTCACCTTGGCAATGGGAGACACTTCTCTCTCTCTTCTCATTCCCTAGGAGACATTGTTGCTTATGAGACACATGGAACTATGCTAGTGCCCTGAGTTGGAGAAGACACAAGGATCTGCTCTGATGCAACCAGACCTCTGAAATCGGAGAAGTCTCATAGAGACCCTTGCCAGGGTTCAGATGCTTACAATTCCACTGAATCCAAAGACTTTCTATGCACTGGCCTGTGATCATCCTGCATTTGGCATCATTTCATGTGTTGTGTGAGTCTGAAGAGGACTTTGTGGATGGGTACAGGGCATATGGACTAATATTGGACTTAAAGACTTGAACTGGACTGGCTGGAATGTTTTCTCAGTATTCAATTGCTATAGTATATAAATCTCTTTCTTATATCCATGTAAGGGTCTGTGAATTTGGTTTTCTAATCTACCTGCACTAACACACTGCGGGTCAGAGCAATGTATAACAGTGCAAACATGAGAACTTCAGAGTACTTCGTTGTACTCATGCAGAGTCTTTGCATACTCCAAGAGGCAGTCATTTAAACAGGACAAAGGGATACTCCATGGTTTAAAATCCTAAAAGAGGTATGTTTCAGGGTTGTTTACTTTTGGCATATTTATTTAATGCATATGCTGAGTAAATAACTGAAGAACTGAATGCTATAAGGAAGAACGCAGCATCAGGATTGGAGAACGTTGTGTGAGCAATCTGCAGTATGCAGATGATACCAGCTGGAGGAACATGCGGGGGAGGTGAAACACTTGCTGGTGAAGACCGGAGAGTTTAGTATGAGTTGCGTATCAATGTCAAGAAAACCAACATTCTCACAACCGAAGCAAAGAGAGTATCATGATGAATGGAGAACAGGTTAAAATTTTCAAAAATTTTATTTTACTTAAATCCATAGTCAACACTCATCGGAGCAGCAGACAAGAAGTAAAATGAAGTCTTGCATTGCGTCTTTCTGGCTTCTCAGGCAAGAGCTGTTGAATGCCTTTAAGGGAAAAGATGTCACTTTGAGGATTAGGGTGCACCTGATCCAAGTCATCATATTTTCAATCACTTCATAGGGATGTAAAAGCTCAATAAACAATACGTAAGCTTGCAGATGAGTTGATACATCTGAACTCTGGTGTTCACGAAGAGTACTGAAGGTACCAGTTACTGTCAGATGAACAAATAACTTTGCCTTGAACGAAGTACAGCCAGAATAGAATGCTGCTTAGAAGAAAGAAGAACATCAGATTGTCTCATATATTTTGGATATGGTGTCAGCAGATACCATTTCCTCAAAAAGATATCATTCTTGGTAAAATAGAGGGTCAACAAAAAGAAGAGAAAGAAATAGACCCGCAATGTGATGGATTGAAAGAGTGGCTGCAGCAGTGGACAGATTCTGTACATTATCCAAACAAAGTTCTCCATGTAGTACTGTACAAAGTTCTGTATATAGTATAAGCATAATAATAATTGTGAAGATGACATTAGACTGAGCATAATTTTCTGTTATATATACTAGGTCTCTGAGTGAAAACTGTTTTGATGGTACCTAACAAAATAGTAACAATCTAATAAATAAATATGATTTTCCTTTCTTTGCAATTCTGAACAAATGAGCACAAGATCATGACATTTTATTATCAGGTGAATACAATAATGATAAGAAAGAGAATTATATTTACTATGTAATGAGAGCTGTCTTGGCATTAAGCAGTTTAACCAGTGCTTAAACTATAATGCATATATACATACATATTTATATACTTATTTATTCTTGAGTTATTTCCAAAGTAATAGCATTAACCTTAGAAAGTAGAATTAATGTAGCTTATAAACTATAACAATAATTTCTAACATTTATATAATTTTTATTCCATAGCAGTCATTACTTAAGAACTTTAAATATAAACATTTACTTCTCACAATAACACTGTGGGTTGATTTTAATGATATACTTAGTTTATATATTCATAAATTGAGATTCAATATGATTAAGAGTTTTCCCTAGGTAAGAAAGACTATAAATGCTATAACCAAAGTTGACTGATTAGGAATCTAGTATGTATTCTATTTATAAATGTCTACCTCTCTTAGTCTTTGAAAACTTTAATAAAGGAAAATTTTCAATGACATGGACTTAAATATTAAAACTCAAAGTTAGAAAAATCCATCCATATTTATTTACCAATTTCTTTTGAAAGGTGAAAAATATACTCTAGTTTATCTGGTTATCTTAGGCTGGAGTCAATAGAAAGATAGAATCAGTGAATGTCATTGTGAAGTTTACCAATGCTCAACCTCATAGGTTAAATGTCAGGCTGGAGTCTTCTCCTAACACACAAGATTGCAGGGTCTGATGAACTCCAAAGTAGCAGGTCAGATATCATGCTGTGGGAGTTGACATCCCCAAATTTGCAGGTCAGATGGCAGGCAGAGTGACGATTAATCTGCCATGAACTGAATTGTCAGAAGCTAATGAGACAGATGCAAGTTCCAAAGAGACCCAGTGGTCTCTCGAGACCTACTGCCTTGCTTTAGGCCAAATACATAAAGAAGCACCTTTTTCAATTGATCAGCTACTTATATCAGATTACAAAACGGAGAGTGATTATATCATTATACAACTTACCACATAATGATTACATCATTACACAACTAACCATGTGAACATCCTACCAAACCACTGAGAAGCATGGCCTTGTCAAGTTGATGCATAAACTTAGACAGTAAAATCATACTAAACCCAGTTTTGAAGCCAGTAAAGAGCATTTCAAGGAGGATTGCTGCATATAAGCAGTGTGTATTTGGTAGAGGAGAAAGAGTTAGTACTGTCAGGCAAGAATCTAGTTAAGGAAATATGGTTCACTGGATTTTACAGCTGACTGATTAAATCTAAAATATAAAGTCATAGAATAAAGAAGAAAAAAAACACTAATGGAAGTGCAAGAAAATAAAATTCCTTTACAACAAAGGAATAACAAATGACACAAACAACTATTGCAAGACAATAATATAAATAAGGATAACTCATTTGAATTGGATGCTAAGATAGTCTCACTAGAGTAGCAAAAAACTCAAGGTTTTAGGACTTTGGCTAAAAGTACAGAACATAAAGGCATGCCACTGGTTTCTGTAGCATCAATGTATACATGCATAGTAATATAGGCACTTTAAATTTTGGTTAAAATTTATCAACCTATAGTTAAATTATAGCTGAATCAATAATCACTCAAAGCACTAAGTCAACATATAGGTTCTAAAACACTGCGCTAAAAAAATAAGCATAGCAACATAGGCATAAATGAAACTAATATGCAAGTTGAGGCCAGAACACAAACAGTCAAGGGAGTTGCTTCTGGAGATTAGGAATATGAATATCTGGGGCTCGGAGAACACCATCTCAAAAGAACCCCTGCTCTACTGTTCCATTTTCTAATTGTGTCCAAGTAACCACCTGATAAAAACAAAACATGTTTCAAATAAATGCGTTTTAAAAGATAAGCAATTCCAAAGATTTGCGGGCATCTAAGTAAACCTTCGAAAGTGGCACATTAGTGAGAAAACCAGATCCGCAGTACTTATTTTGATCCATAGAGACCTAGTGTCTTACTGTAGAACGTACTCAGGTTCTTCCCGTGGTTCTGGATTTTACCTTGGGTGGGCTTCAAATACTTTTGCTGCTAGGAATTCATTATCTGACCCTTAGTTCTCAACTATACACCTCCATGTCCCATTGATGTGCTGATTAAAAAAATATGAACGTTTGTCTATCCTTCTCATTGACATTGAGTCGCTGCTGCTCATAGCAACCACCTGTGAGTTTTCAAGACTGTAGTGGTTTACAGGAGTAGGAAATGCAGCCTTTCTCCCTATTGGTGGCTTCAAACTGCCCATTATGACGATCACAGCCAACACAGAACCACGACTGCACTGAAAATGCTGAAGGCCTCTTCTGGACTGACCCTAGGACTCTCAAGAATTGGTTCCTTACTAAATCATGCATTTTGTTTTTTTCAAGTGCAGTATTATAATGAAGATTCAGTTTGGACATTATGGAACATCCTCAACTTATCATGTTAAAATAATTTGTGATCTCATCAATAGTAAAAAGTTGCCTAATGGGAAGCTCTACCTCAAAACACCACCCTGTCAAGCAGAGAAATAGTCTCTGGTGCCACATTGCCTACAGCGTACCTCACAGATGGAAACAGCTGTTAGATCACCAGCATTGCATCACCTCTCAAACAGGCTAGTAACCGAATATCAGACGCCACTCTGAAGCAGGCCGCAGTAAAGAGCAAAGACTTCTGACTGCTGCCATTTGGGCTATCCAAATTTGAAGGAGCCTGTTTTTAACAGTCAGCAAGGTAAATGCACAATGTTCATAAAGGTTATAGACGGTGTTACCCACAGTACAAATATTTACATCAGGCTAAACCATTTGTTACAATGCTCATTTCTAAATGAATTACATTGTAGGTAATAGTAAAGCTGAAAACTAAGAAATAAGGGTCACACTCCTCCTGTGAGATCTCCTTTGTAAAATTATCCCAAATGTAATAATACCACATTATTGACTTAAGCACACTTCCCAGTGACATGCTCTCCCTGACCTGTAATTTTTATCCTACATGATGCCAGTCCTAATAAAATGACACTTGTGAATGTAAATTAAGCGCGCAAAGGGGACAGATTGCATGATTCTGGTTTCCCTCAGATGCCTGTAGGCTATCACAGGTTCCATATGTGAAGTAATTATGTTCACTGAAGGAAAGAATAAATGCTGTCAAATTGTGTACTGAGAGAGAAAGCAGCTATTATATTTCAGTAGTCACTAGAGCATTGCCCCCAGAGAGTAGCAAGATGTATAAGAAAATAAAAACGGTGCCAGCCATATATTACACATCTGCCTTTACAGTTGTAGCTCCTTTTAAATGTATATTATACAAAGCCAATTACTCACCAATGAACATTTTGGCCATCTTCCACATATTTTCCATGCCATTTTGGAATATGTGACAGACTCGTTATAGAAAGGATCATGAATATCAACGTCGCCCCTTATGTTGTACAGAGCGCAGCAACACTGACAGTTCCTGAACACTGTGACTGCTTCTTGCCCTGGAAATCCAGCCCCCACCCGACTGATAGCAGTTTTCTTCAGAGCACAGAGAACTAGATAAGAAATCTTGCTCTCTCTAAAACTTCCTTGCCTTTTGAGGATATGTAAAAAAATGAATGTGACTTATTAGGGTAATAACTAATAACAAGTTAAGACTTAATGTCTGTTGTGTACATAATTCATTAGAAACATGTTCATAGTTTATTTGTTTAGTGTCTTCATTATCTTGCGCTGGAATAAAAGAAATCCACAAGTGGGTGGATTTAGTAAACCCAATTTATTTTCTCACAGCAGACTAAAGAGTGTGAATTCAAGGCACCTACTCAAGGAGACTTCTTACAGCACTGGAGGAAGGGTATTGATCATTTGGGCTTCTCTTTCAGGTTCCTTGGAGATCTCTGAGTGGCATCCATTTTCCTAGTTTGCCCTTGCTTCCCTCCGTGTCTAATATGGTCTTTTATACCTGAACTCTGATGGGTTAAACATACTTCCTATGCTGATAGAACCCAATTAACATAAAACTGAGTATTGCCATGTGGGGTTATCTCTGATTAATAGGGTTTACTATTCACATTTCAAAGGGACATAATTCAATCTATAATGTGCAACAGTAATAGCTTTTCATGCTTTATAAATGGCATTATGCTGTTGCTGTTCTTGCTAGGTGTGTGTATTTTCTCACTCACAACATGACTAATTACAACAGAATGAAACACTGTCCAGGGCTGCTCTATTTGTCCAACAGTGTTGCTCTGTTTGAATCCATTGCTGCAGCCATCATGCCAATCAATGTCCTTGCTCACCCTCAAATTATGAAATATAATGCCCCTTGTCTGACACAAGGGTGTCAGAATCCCTTGTGACAATGTATCCGAAGTAAGTGAGAAAAGTCTCACCATTCTTGTTGCCAAAGAGCATTCTTGCGATACTTACGTCAAGACCATTGTGTTCGTTCATTTTCACTCCACACTAAATCCTCTTTGCCAACATGACAACTCACCTGCATCAATTCTTTTGTAATCTTCCTTACTCATTTTTAAGCATTCACATGCATAAGAGATAATTCAAAATATCATGGATCTAGTCAGGGGCACCTTAGGCCTCCAAGTGACATCTTGCTCTTTAGCACTTTAAGTAAGGCAGGTGCAGCAAGTTTACTCAATATGCTGTTGGATTACCTTTCTGACACCTCCATAAGGAAGGATTGTGGCTCCAAAAGAAATGACATTTTAGACAATTTTCGTCCTTTTTCTCTTTATCATGACGTCATTTTTGGTCCAGTTGTAAGAATGCTTTTTTTCCTATATATCAAGCTATAATCTATTCAGAAAGTTGCAGTCTTCGTTCTTCATCTGCAAATGCCCAATGTTCTTTTGCATATCGTAGGTTATTAGTATGCCTTCCTCTAATCCTGATGCCACATTTTTTATATAGCCCAGCTTTCCAAATTTTCTTTTCACTGAATACTATTGGATTCCTCATGAAGATAAAATGAGTGTTGAAAGAATACAACTCTGACGTACAGCTTTCCTAATTGTAAACCATACTTTATCCTCTTGTCTGTCTCAATGACTGCCTTCTGTTCTATGTACAGATTCTGTGTTTGGAGTTTCCATTCCATTAGTTGTTGTGATGATTCCTTTGCAAAGTCAATATGACAAAAGTAAACTTTCTGGTACTCTCCACGTTCTGCCAAGAATTATCTGATGCAAGTAATCTGATCCCTTATTCCTCTTACCCTTCTGAATCCAACTTAAACTTCCATCAGTCCCACATGTGATACTGCAACCATGGTTGAATTTGCTTTACCCAACATTTTTCTTGCACGTAATATTGATGATATTGTTTGATAAATTATGGTGGGTCACCTTTCCTTGAAATGAGTGTAAATATTAATTTCTTCCAGTCAGTTGGTAAGATAGCTATCATCTAAATTTCTTTGTATAGATCAAGGAGTGTTTCCAGTGCTACATCAGCTCATTGTAATATTTTTATTAACATTCTGTCAATTTCTAGAGCTTTAGCTTTTAGCCAATGCCTTCAGCAAACCTTCTGATTTTTCCAACAGTGACATTGCTTTTTGATCTTATGCTAACATTCCAAATGATGGAATGCTGACTCGTTCTTTTTGGTATAGTGACTGTATGTTCCTTCTATCTAATATTGATTTTTACTGAGATTTCAATATTTGACCAATCAGTCAATAATTTATTTGGAAGTTTGGATTTTCTTCAGTTCTTTCAGCTTGATATATTCTGTACATTTTTCTTTTTAAATTTATAACTCCAAACAGTTGCAAATTTCATTATAATACTTTGCCTTTTTGTGTTGCTCTTAAAATTTTTCTGTTTAGCTCTTTGACTTCCTTTTCTTCCTCATGCTTTAGGTGTTACATAATCCAGAGCAAGTTTCAGAGTGTCTGCTGACATCCACTTTGTAATTTTAAATTCCTGTTCTTTTTTGTCATTTTACCACGGGCTCTTATAACTCATCACAATTCATTTGTACATCCATTGTGCCACACACATTTGTATTGTGTGATCTTCTTGATGTCATCCCTTAGCTCATCAAGTCTGGTCATTGATGCTCAATGAAAAAAACCTGTTTGGGGGATATTCTCTAGATTCAAGTGAGATATACTCAAGCTCTTTTCATTCTCCTTGCCTTGTTTTAATTTTCCTCAGCTTCAATATGAACTTCATATAATTTGTTTCAGCCACTGACCTTATTGTGGCTGATAATACTGAGCCTCTCCTAAGAGGCCTGGTGGCACAACGGTTCTGTGTTGGGCTGCTTTCCATAAGAATGCCAGTCTGAAACTGCCAGTCTCTCTGTGGGAGCTTGATGAAGCTTTCTACTGTCAAAACTTAACAGACTCAGAAACCCACAGGAAAAGTTCTATCCTGTTCTAGATGGTCACCATGACTCAACACAAGAACAATAAACTTTGTTTTGCTTTCTTGATCTTCTGTTTTTCTTTCCACAGACACTGTCCATTTGAGTCCTGTGTGTTCCATCTGAGAAGGTTCATGTGTGGAATTACTGTTTATGCTGTTCATAAGAAGTATCTACAATGAAGAAATCTTCTGTCTTGCCAAATCCTTAATGAGATTTTCTCTTTATTTCTAGTGCTGCAGTCATAATTTTCAGCTATTGATGCTTCTTCCCCCTCCTCCCAGTTTTTGCATCCCCATTGTCAGTAATTATCAACATCTCTTGATGTATATTTGATTAGTTTCAGACTGAACAAATTGTTATTACTCTTCTATTTCTTTATTGGTCACTTTAGTGGTTAACAGGTAAATCTGGATAGTAGTTCTATTGACTGGACTTCCTTATAGGCATATAGATATTACCCTATTACATTCCGTATTATAATTCAAGCTAGATATTGAAATGGCATTTTTTGTTATTGAGATAATATTTCTCTCGAACTCAGAATTCCTGAATAGTAAATCATATTATTGACCAACTATAAAGGAGAGCATCAGTTCACTTCAGTTCACTGTTGACTAAGATAATGATCTTTGTGCATTTGATTTCATTTTCTATGCCTTCCCATTTTTCTAGAGTCACACATTATAGTATCATACATTATGATTATTAATGAATGCTTGTTGCTGATTCTTCTTACTTTGGGGTGCCACATCAGCAAATGAAGGTCCTGAAAGCTTTGATCTACTGACATCATTAAAGTGAACTCTACTTTAAGGAGACAGTTTCTACCCTATAATTTTTTTTGGATCTTGATTACCCTACAACTTAAGGGCTCCTCTTCTGGCACAGACAAAGCCCATGTGGTGTAATAGTCATGTGTTATGCTCCAATCTGCATGATCAGCAGTTTGAAGTGACCAGTCTTGGAGAAAGACTGTAAATAGCTACAGTCTACAAAACCCACAGGGCTCACTATGAGTCAGCATGGACTCAATGGCAGTGAGTTTGGTTTGGGATATTCTGGTACTATATCATATCTTACTCAGCTTCTATTCATAAGGTTTTCAATGACTAATCCTTCAGAATTGGACTGCCTATTTCTGCCTCCTAGGTTTTTTCAATGGGATGCTCTGATCACACCTGTTCACTATGGTGACCTGGGGGTGATCTGGTAGCATTTGAAATGTTAGCAGCATAGTTTCCATTGTGATAGTTACACATAAGTTGCCATATGGTAAATGACAGATGAATAGTGAAAATTAGAGTTTAGCAATAGAATATACATATATATGCAATTGAATAGCTAGTATATTTTAAAAAATCAATATTATTTTCAGCATAGTGCTACCTGCAATACTTTTCTAAATTATCCTGTCTCTTTTTTTTTTTTTTTCAATCATCCTGTCTTTGACTCGGGAGAAAATCACTGGGACTTGAGTGATTCAACAATAAGCTTTAGGGTTGGGCAATATCTGGAGGAGGAGGAGGAAAATTTGACTGTGTCTTTGGTAGAGAGTGAGGTAGGTCACAGTTACATCTGAGGGTTCCTGGGCTTCTTGATAAGTGTGTTGCTTATTTGTGGTTTTCTGGTTGGCTGGAAATGTTTTCAATTGGGTTGTTTTTACTCCTAAATTACCTCATGTTCACATATTCTTATTCTTTCTTTGAAGACTAAACATAACTCTAGTATAGCTCTTCAGAACAGTATATTTTAAGATTAGATCAGCAATCAAATTAAAGCATAACATAGTGTTCATGAGTGGAAGTGGTTATGATTATTTGCACTACATATGGAATTATTTCTCACTCTGAATGAATGATCTGAGTCTGAGAGAGAAAAATGAGTCTCAGATGAATCAATAAAAAATAACCCCATGTGCATTTGGTTTGAATATTTCTCTAAAATGTGCTGTTGTTGTGGCTAGGTGTTAGTTCTGACCCCCAGGACCTGTGAACAACAGAATGAAACTCTACCCAGTCCTGTACTTTCCTCACAATTCTTCCTCTGTTTGAACTCATTCTTGCAACCAGAGTGTCATTCTATGTCCTAGAGATACTTCCCCCCTTTCACTGCTCCTCCACTTCATCAAACACAGTGTCCTCCTAATCCCAGGGCTGGTCTCTCTTGACTACACATCCAATGTATATGCGTCAGTCAGTCTAGGTAGACAAGAGGAATGAATTTCACAGACACGCATATGGATATAAAGAAAAGGTATATATACAAGAGGAATAGGACATTGAGAAATCATCGCAGCCCAGTCCAGTTCAAAGTCATAAGTCCGATATTTACCCATATGCCTGAAATCAGTCTTTAAAGTCTCCTTCTGATTCATGATGTCACAGGTCAGTGGGTGCAGAATCCCGGCACTGACAGGGGTCTCCATATGGCTCCTCACTTCCAGGGCTGAGAGCCCATTAACAGCAGAAATAACTCATCGCTGGCAGAGGTCTCCATGTGGCTGCCCCAGCTTCAGAGGTCTGGCTCCCTCAGGGCAAAGCCGTGTGGTCTCTCTGCTGGCTTCTCCAGCTACTCAGATGCTGCCATCTTGTCTTGTCTGTGATTCATTGTCTCTGTAAGACTAACTCCCAACAACTGAGGAAGATGGCTTCTCATCTTCACGAGGGAAATATCGCGAGATTTCCCAGAAGTCTAAGGAGAATGCCATGCCCACACAGAGGCCTCATTGGCTACTCAACGGCTATCTCCACATTAACAGGCTAGACTCCACCCCTACATTTCAATCATAAAATTAACATAAGCAGATGACTGCCACAGTATGTAAGATGAAGTCTCGCCATCCTCACCCCATACTTCTTCCAAGATATATGAGTCCCATTTCATTTTTTATCTCTTTCAGTTTTACTTCACCCATTTCAAGTTTTCATAGGGAGCAGATTTTTTGCAACTCTTTGCCCTTCCTTTGACTCATGTGTCATCAGCAAATGAAGAGCCCAAAGACTCCACTCCCACAGGCTGTATCTGACTCGTGTCCCTGTGATCAACTCCACTCCAAGAAATTAGCAACTCCTCAGTCACATTCCCAGTCCCCTCTGAATTGAGGGGCTCATCGCTGGCACCATCTCTGATCAAGCAGAAGCTTCCATTCATTAGGATTTCAGTATCAGATAATGATGTGAAGCTGTGCATAAGGTTTCCAGCAGCCCCTTCCTCCGAAGCTGTAAGCTAAATCCTTCCTAGCTGTCTGTTCTTCGTCCGGAAGCTTCGCTCAAATATGCTCACATTGGATGACCCTGCTGGCATTGAAAACACCAGTGACATACCTTCCAGCATCAATGCCATATATAAGCCACCACAATGTGATTTAAAAAAATGACAGAAAGTGGTTGGATAAAATGTAGATAGTAGGATTTATCAGTTTCATCCTGAGCAGTTTCTGTGCCTAGGAATATGAAATCACAAGAGGTTTTATTGCACAGCATTGCCTATCACTGGTAACCTCTACCCTATGATACACAGTGTCCTAGTTAAGGAGTGCTGCTTAACAGAAATAGAATAAGTAGATAGCTTTAACAAACAGCTGTTCTGGCAGTTTATGTTAAAAGAGTAGAAGCCTGGATCCAGGCAAAGTTGTTTGTTATTTAATTACTTTTAAATAACTTATTTAAAAGCCAACTTATACAGATTGTGAACAGAACAAATGCACTCCATTCCCAAATGAAATCAAAACCAAAGGTATAGAGATTAGGGTTTCCACCATACTTTGGTTGGCAGACACAAGTCAGTTTGTGACATCAATTTTGCTTTTTAGCACATTGAAGAGCAATCAGCACTCTCTTCCACAATCCTTCAGTTCAAAAGAAAGGACAAAAATCTATAAAGCATATTTTAGGGAAATTACC
This sequence comes from Nesogale talazaci, assembly GCA_004026705.1. Classification (NCBI taxonomy): domain Eukaryota; kingdom Metazoa; phylum Chordata; class Mammalia; order Afrosoricida; family Tenrecidae; genus Nesogale; species Nesogale talazaci. The sequence goes on from PVJH01002316.1 coordinate 41,931, forward strand.
TTTATTCCTTCAATGTTTCATCTTATACTGTTCATCGGAAGGATCTTCAAGACTTGAGGACCTTTAATGAACACAGGAAAGCAGCTTATCTATTAAACCTTGCTAATTAGTGACCCTGGACTCTGGTAATAGCATTTTGTGATTCTTCTCTGTTTGTGGATGTTCTGTATTCTGTGAAACTTATAAATTATTTGAAATCATCCTGCCAGCTGATGTCTATTGTTATCTGAAGGAAGATCAAGGTTTTAAGTCTTTCCTCTCTGGGTTCTTGTCCTGCTCATAGCAAAGGATTCAGTTGCAAAAGAGCATTCAGATCAGAGTCAGAGAAAAGGCTTGCATGGAATGAGTGAGTATGCTTTGTTATGGAAGCAGGAGCATCCACTTATACATGACATAGACAACACCCCATAAGAAATTTCTTTTCAATTGTGTCATAGCTAAAATAAAGCTGAATGTTACCTGATAGTACAGCAGTTTTGAGTTACTTTTTGATAGCCAAACTTGATTTTATAATAATAGAGCAATTATTGTCAAGGACTGTGATGAGTATTATTATTTTTACAGGAAATGTAACCAAAGTAAAAGTAAAAGAACTACAGACTGAGAATTGATGTCTCCTCATCTCTAACATGAACTGTTTTTCATTTAAAAAAATCTTTGTGGAGATATGATTTAAATGCCATATGCTTCACTATTGTACAGTGTAATGTTCAATTACGTTCTATATTGTTAAAGAATCATAAGACCATGACCACAATTGATTTTGGACCATTACTGTTGTCCTGCAAAAGAAATCCTGCATTGTACAGTAATCCTGTAATATGAGTCACTCTTCTTTCCCTTGTTCTCCCAGGATTAGACAACCATTAATCTGGTGTCTGTCTCCATTTACACATTTACACCTTTCAAAAGAATGGAATCATAACATATGTGGCTGTTTATGACTTGCATGTTTTCCAGATTCATCCACATTATAGAATATATCAGCACTTAGAATAAAATTCCATTGTACACATATCATTATTTTAGCCATTCTTCAGCTATAACAAGTCTTTTAGGTAATTTCCATTTTTTTGACTATTGGGAATAATGCTACAATGAAGCTTTTGTGGATGTGTGTTTTTATTTTTCTTGGAATTGCTTATAACTATATTTTATATCTCACTCATTTATCAATTTGTGGTACCATATTAGCTTGCATGCTACTTTGATGCTGAAAGGCATGCCATTGTTTTTCAAAATTCAGAAGGCTCATCCATGATGAATGAATAGTGACCAGTGTCAGTGATGTTTTCAGATTAACAACGACTTAGAACAAAATGACCCACTTATGCTGCAAAAAACTTTCTCCACGTATTAAAGTTCAAAGATGTCACTTTGAGGACTAAGGTGCTCTGACTCTGGCTGTAGTGCTTCATATGCATGTGAAAACTGGAAACTGGGCAATGATGCCTGGCGAAGAAGGGATGCATGTGGATTATGGTGCTGTAGAATTTTGGAAGAACTATGAACTGATAGAAGAATAGATGCATCTCTTTGGAAGAAGCCTAGATATAGTCAGAATGCTTTTTTGAAGTGAAGATGAGGACACTTTGTTTCACATACTTAGAATCAATTATTTGGAAAGACCAATCCCAAGGAAAGGTAAAGTAGAGGGTTCGGTGTAAAAGGGGATGATCCAAAATATAATGGATTGATGGAGTGGCTGTAAGAATGGAATCCAGTATAACAATGGTCAGGATGCCCAGGTACAGGCAGTGTTTCATCCCGTTGTACTGATTCAGGTTTCTGAGAGCTGACCTGATGGCATCAAACAATGACAGAGATCACAATTGCATCTTTCCCCTATTGGACTGTCTTTATGGTCTCTTCAAAAACCATTGGCCCATACACGTATGTTAAAGAAAGACGAGTCAGTTTTACTGATTTTTTTCTCCTATTTCATATTCCAATACAGGTTCTATTTGTTGCTGGTGAGAATGTGTATAAAAATATCTTACTGTGGAATCGACATGATTATTTTGGAGAGATGAGGACAAGGTAGGTGGAGCTGTGGTATGTTATAGTGTTCCTTAGTGTGTTAGTCTGGGTAGAGAAATAAATTCATAAATATATAGTATATATACAAAAGGAATAGACATTGAAAAAAGCATACCAGCCCACACTAGTCCAAGCCAACAAGTCTGATATAAGCCCATACTTTTGATACCAGTCTATGAAGTCTTCTTCAGATTCATGAGGCACATGCAATGACGCCAGGACAATTACTGGCCAGTGGGTGCAGAGTCTTGTGTATCCATGGTGGTAGAAGTATCTCACTGTTGGCAGGGATGGCGGGTCCTTGTGGCTTCTCAAGCACCTCAGTATTGGCAGGAATTTCTATGTGGTTTTTCTGGCTTCAGAGGTCTGTTCCATCAGGGGAAGCCCAAGTGACTTCTCCTCCTGGATGTCTCACAGGGAGTCAGCATTATAGCTTGTTAGTAGAGGGTCTCCAAGGGACCTAGTCTTTAAGTCTCTCACCTTCAAGGGGGAAAAACAGCCGGATTTCCCAGAATTCTCTGGAGAAAACTGCCCACACAGAGGTCTCGTTGGCTGTCTCCAGATTGACAGGAGAGACTCCACCTCTACATTCCCAACCCTGAAGTTGACACGAGATTACATGACTGCCAAGCTTAGGCAGCAATTTGGGAAAGCATATTTTATTTCCTATCACCAATTTTAAGAGATGTCTCAACGTTAACAAACCCTCTAAAGCCCTCAAATCCACCCCAGTTATATTTTTAAATATAACACAAGTTAACTTACTTCCTAGGTTTCCTATAAAACCAGGTTAGTGCTTGGCTGTATTTGCTATCTTTTTCTGTCTAACCAAGTGAAGTACATCTTGTAGTTTAAAACAACACTCGTGGTCTCTGTAAATAAGAGATGCAGGAATTGCTTAACTAAGTCCTTCATTTCAAGATCTCTCTAATCATTTGCATGCCCTATATTCTTTTTTAATTAATTAATTAATTAATTTTGCCCTATATTCTTATGAGAGGCCAGAACTTCTCTTCTGAGAGCATATGGTTGCTTGCAGAATGTAAGAATGGACTTTCAAAAGTTCATGCAAAATATTAATGAAAGGATCATGGAACTTTCCCCTGAAAACTTTGAAACCCCTTTGTAGTCTCTTGTGGCTCTAAGCCCCTTTGTAGTGTCTTGTAGCTAGGGAGAACAGCCCCCTCCCCCCCGCCCCCTTTGAAAGAGAGCTTTCGGCTGAGAAGGCCCTCACTTGATTAAACAAACTCCGTTAAACTCAATGCCTTTGAGTTGATGCAGACTCCTAGGGAGATCATATAGGATAGATAGACTGCCCTCTGATTTCTAAGACCGTAACTGTTTATGGGAATAGAGTCACCTGATTAAGTAAGTCTCAATTAATCTTCTTTATTATTAACTCAATGCCAACTAATTTGGAACTTTAAATATATCTGAAAAACTTTCTTTCTTCATTTTATCCTTTATTAACTCAAAGCAAGTTACAGGCTCCACCTGTGCTCAAATGGGATTGGGGGTGGTGAGGAGAAAATAATTATTTCAAGAATTATCACAAATCTAACTCTCCTTTTCCTTTTTACCTATTTTTGAACATTGGTTCTTATCATTTAGTGTACTTGTGAATAAACTATTACAAGGTTGACCCCTTAAAACTACACCCATTGGTATAGCAAATTTTCTTAATTCTTATTACAGGTATTCTAGAAACTACTCTAGAATAGTTACTAGTCTCACCTAAATTATTCTAAAGCTACATAATAATAAATAGTTATTTAAATAAATCATTAAAATTAAATAAATACAACAATAATTTAAATTCTAAATCAATCTAAAGTTGAAATGACATATTTATTCTTATACAGATTTTGAAAAGAAAAGCAATGAGAACATCAAAGTAGAATGTGTACTCACCATGAATTCGGTTATGCCTTCTCGTGGTTTGGCTTCTGATGAAATTGAAAAATCCCTTGTGACTACCAGTTTGTTTGTTTTGGTTCCTGTTGCCGGTGAGCTGAGACAACCATATATCAGGGGCAATCAATTATTTAACATGACTCTTTCGGCCAAGTTCTCTTGCTCCCACACATAGCCTTTCTCTCAGGAGGCTGGCGGGTAGACCGAGGCGAGGTGCACCTGTGCATGATTGTGAACAGACTTCACTGGCAGACCATCAAGCTGGGCACAGAATGAGCTCTCTGAGAAGCGAGAGAGGAGCTCTCATTGCTAGCAAGAGCCACCGGGGAAGTGCATCCTCTGGACTCAAGACCCCCATCCAGGGAACTTCCCGCATCTAGATGACAGCTATATTATCGAGGAGCTGCAGGAGAACCAGGAACTAGAGCATGGTCTAGTACAGTGATGGACTTCTGACCCTTTGGAACAAGTTAAAATGAACACTTTTGTTCAGGAAACTGGATTTTTTTAGTAGGATGCCTATGGACACTTAATTAAGGAAGCTGGACTTGCTGACTCAAGAGGAAGTGGATCTCAGGCCTTTGGTGATGAGACTTACTGAAGTGGGGATGCCTTTGGCCACCTATTTCAGGAAGTTGGACTGGCCCACCCAGATTGAGCTGAAAGCCTTTCGGCTGCAGCTTAGAGCAGAGGGGTCTGCCCATTTGGGCACTGGGTAGCAGAACTGAAGCGCTAGCACGTCTTGGTGAATAGCTGTCCTGAGCCTTCCCCACTGGCATGACAACTTGGTAACTAACTTAATAAACCCTTTAATCATACATTTTGTCTGTGAGTTCTGTGTAACCCAATGGATATTAGACACAAGAGAGAAAGGTTATAGAATATTACTTATGGCTGCTCCCGTCTAACTAACAGAATTATTTAACACCATGCATAATCAACACAAATAATTTAAACACAGGAAAAACAGTGTCAAATATTGTGAGCAAAAGATTATTTTCAATATTTTCACTGTACTAGCTGTTCATTGTTCATATCATGGAGTGGTTTGCCGTCGTGGAGAGGGACGAAACGAATTCTTCATAACTCTGGTATTAGACTTTGAGAACAGTTGCAAACTTATCATTTGTAGTTCCAATTTAGAAATAGGATTATGGAAAGTTTGTGGGGGGTTTTCTTCACGAGATTAATTATACCTCTATATGAAGTCATGTTGCAACCAAGCTAATATAGAAAACTGGTCAAGGATATGTGCACACATAGATGGATCTGTGTGTACTTGCATGATGGGTTGGGTGAAGAGAGAAGGACAATTGCTTTCACACCGAAAAGGAATCTTTTAAGCAAGAAGATTTTCTCAGTGTCTTAGGCTGGGTTCTCTATAGAAGTAAAACAAATGAAAGTCTCTGTGTGTATGCATATGTTTTCATATGTAAAGTACGTGATTTTATACCAAGATTCTATAATATAAGATCATATAATTTACATACAAATATTTAATTTTATTTCAAGGAAAGGACTCACATGGTTGAAGAAGAAAGCAAGTCAGTGAATCAGATGTTAGGCTAGAGACAGTGCCTGACTTGTGTAACTTCAAAAGTTGATGAACCCACGATCAGTTGGAAAAAGACAGGCTGCTGGTTGAAGAAGCAAATGAACCTGAATTTGGCAGGTCAGATGGTAGGCTGCTGATGAGTCCCAGGAATACCAGGCAATATGCCAGGCCTCTGACTCAAGTCCAAAGAAGTAGAGATTGATGAGCCATATACAGAATTGGGACCCAACAAAGAGCAGACAAGTCTTTTTTAAAGGTTAGCTTATATCGGAAGCACACCATGATTCAACTGATTGCATCCAGTCTGTGACCTGAGTAAGGATGTTACACCTGCCCTAATATTTTAACAATTGATTGGTTGCTTTTAGCTGATCGTTTTGTGGAGGTCTATTAAGTCATATCATGGAGGATTAGTAGGTCTTAATGGGCAGATCACTGAAAACTGTGGCTCTGTCAAGCTGAGACAAAATGTAACTGGCACACTTGTTTACATGGCATTCTGGACCTCAGCACCGAGGTCTGCATGCGTAACCCTCAGGCTGGATGCGCATGTCTGCATTTTCAGGTTTGCTTGCTTTTAGAAGACTGAGTTCTCTGATTATGAAAGAAGTATTTTTGGAGAAGAAATAATTCAAATCTTAGAACTACAAAGAATGGATACCAATGAAAAATGGATGCCAACATGCTATTAGATCTTATTGTACAAAAACTGGAGACAATAATCTAGTGATGTTCAACCAAAAAAAAATGATTTCATAAAAAAAAGCACCATGGTACAAAAATGGGAACAAAGGAGCAAAGAAACCAAGCTATTGTGCATAATTTTATTCAGCGTTGTGGGGAACTCGTGTTCCAAGATAACATAGTAAGATTTCAACATTAGTTCCCACAACTAACTCACTATATTAACTGACCTTTAAATATTACTGTCCCTTTTATTTGACTGAACAGCATTTACTGCTTAAAAGAAGCTCTTCATTTACTTTAGACGACCAGTATATGAAAATATGCTAAATTGACATTTAGAATTATCTCAAAACACCTTTATGATAACTTACATTACTATTTCCATATGATTTGAATTTGAGATTTTAAAACATATTTTAAAGCCATTTAAAATTATAGCCAGATATCAGGTGGCTATTAAGGTTATCTGATAATGATATTAGGATTCCTCTTAACCGCTAAGTAATTGCTTCTTTTCGATGCTGAAGGCAAGTTGAACTCTATGCCCTCTTCAAGATTTACACCTGTATTGAATGAGGTAGAGGGCACACAGACTGACATTTTATGTACTGCAGCATTGTTTTATAATAAGAGAACAGCTTTTCTCCATTGTCTTGATAACTTGGGAAATAGTGTGAACCAAGTCACAGAGAGTTATCAAGGTTGCAGACACTAGGTGACCCCTGATTCCGAGCTGCCGGTCTGCCAGTCAGATTCTTTCTTTAAGATGTCTTCGTTTTTGTTTTGTTTTTTTTAACCACATATGAACACATTTGCTCTTCCCAGTTGTACCCTCTGCTTCCAAGAATCTTTCGAATCATATGGCACGTATTAAACAGAATCATTTTAGTGGGTTTCAGTGCTGTGGATATCTGCTTTCATTTGACATAAATAAAAAGACATTGGACAACGGATGGCTGTAATTACATCAAAGAGAGCAGAGGCTATTTCACTTTCTAGTCTCATGGAAGTTGAACAATGTAGGCATTGATAGAAAGTGAAATTCAATTGAAGGGGTCTTTTTTTTCTATTCTCATACCTTCAAACCATTAAACTCTTTTCTCAGGTGTCAATCCATACTCACAGAGACATATAGGGCAGAATAGAATGGCCCATGATAGCAGCTTCCAAGGAGAGTAGCAGAATGAGTTATATGCATGGGCTGTTCACCGCAGAGCAGCAATTCGAAACCACCAGCCCCTTCATGAGAAAAAGACGAGGCTTTCCACTCTGGTAAAGATTTAGTCTTAGTAGGACGGTCCGACCCTCCCCAGCAGGGTCACTATGAGTCAGAACTGACTAGATGACCATGATTTCCATCTGGTTTCATCTTTACAGGAGCAGATTGTAGTGAGCATCTCTCTCCCGGACGTTTCCAGTATGTAACCAGGGATTCTTCCACACCTCCTGAGAAATATCTTCCAGCATGATTTTCCATACTTGACACAAGTAGCGGAATGTCATCCGTGCATCCTGAGAGAGGAAATAAAAAACATATTCCAGATTAAAAGTATATGGAAATAACTAACATCAGTCCCTTGAATCTAAATGAACTAAGGCATACCAATCGCTGCTCTATTTTAATGCTTAGTATGAAATCTAGGCTAACAAGTACAGCCAAGGCAGCCTAGTGAGCACTTTTGATATACTTTGTTAACTTAACAAAGCCTCGGGGGTCCTTATATGTGTGTGTGTGTGTGTGTATGTGTGTGTATAAACCTGTGCTACAGGAAGAACTGTTGCTGCTCTTGAAAAGAATACCTAATTTTAAACACCTAATGAGCTTGTTGGGGTGATCCAAGCTTGTAACTATCACCATAGACGAGAGTTAATGAGAGCCAAGTGGTGGGCTGATCTGTATCTCTGGGAAACTTGCTTTTTGCTCATCTAAAGGACAGAAGGGAAAGGTGTAATGGCTTTCGCCTTGAGGCGATTCTCAGGCTAGCTTTTCACATAAGTAAAGGTCTTCTTTTTTGCCTCTGGGCTTCCTCAGAACTCCTAGGAATGGAGTCCATAACAGTGGATTCAGAAAGGTAAGATTATTTTGAGATACATAAAAATCCACTTGAAAGGACACATTTTAGTCAAAGCTTTTTATTAGTGACAGACACATAGATACTCACTTAGTTTCAATCCCCCCTTCTTCATGTTACTGCTGCCTTGTTTATTTATTTTTAAGCTGAATTATTCAGACAGTGGAATTCAAAGACATAGTTTTCTCTTATAAACATTAAATGTGTTCAATTGCTTTTAGCTTTCAATGTAACATATTATCCAATTTATGATGCATAAATTACTTTTTCCTGCCCTTTGTTGTGAGTTATTTTTGTGAGTTATTTAATATCCAATTGGTACAAATTGGAACCATGGAGTTTCCATGAAAAATAACCATTGCATCTCTGTGGGTATTGATATTAAAGTTAGTAATATTACCAGCGTAATAACAACAGGCACAATCAGAATTATTTTCAGCAAAACACTCTCCAACAAGACACTGTAGAATTAAGCCATTTCTGTGGCATTAAATACCTGTCATTTTGTTCCCATCACTTTGTGGTGGGTGGTTGATTGGGGCTGGGAGGTAGATTAGTCTTTTATAGAAATATTTATATGCATAAATGAAGTACACCTTACGTGATTGTCTGAGCCATGAATTTACTTTTAATAGTTATGTAGTCCATTGTCCAGAAATATAGAAGGGATAATTTGCTGTAGAAAGATATTTAGGATTAGAAGGCACTTAAGAAAGGGTTTGTTTAAAGACATCTGGATCACAGGTTTTTTCTTCTCTAAGTCTTCTTCCTCAAAACCTAATAAGTAGTAGAAAAAAGATACAAAAGCATAATTATAAACAAGAAAGAAGTTATGAAGCCCCAGAGGTCTAAAACAAAGTTTAGTGGGGGGGTGGGAGGGGCGCAGAAATCTGAAGGGACTATAACAAGGCAGAAAACTGACTAAGGAAGATCTATGGAAGTACCAGCAATGAAGGGGAGCCAAGGGGGGCGCAGAGATGTCACCAACATGTACACATAGGGGACAATTGGAACTCTGCTGCTACTGTGACATCCATGAGGGTGATACCTGGCAGTTATGGGTGTTCCAGTAAAAAGATGATAGTTTCTTCTCAAAAGAAATCAAATGAGCTTTTTGGAGGGAAATAGTGCATGCAATGTTAGCGCCATAGAAAAGTTTTGCCATCTGCCTTCTGAGTGTTCACAGTGGTCTCCTGGAGGCCACAAAGCCTGCAGATGCATAGCGTATGCGTGCATTGAGCATCACTATCTAGTATGGTATTAAAGATCATAATTTTAGGAATGCCAGTTACGTGAATGTAAAAGCAAGTAATTAAACAGGCACATAGCTAGGGAGCAAGTCCCTAAAAAATAGGTCATGAGACTTCCACAATTATATTAATGAGAACTCAAAAATGTTGAAAATAAATTGAGGGACTAGAGTTTAAAAATTTAGACAAATAATCAGAGACTGATAGATAACAATAAATAAAAATATGGCATCTACCCGCAAAACTCACTACCAACATTGGGATTTAAACATCTGTGTAGTGGTAAGATTTTATGTGTACTTGATGGTGCCTATGTGGAGGTAGGGGTGGGGTCCAGCAGTGGGCTTTTCTATGAGAAAGACAGGGAGGATTCTCTGGAGCGTCCCCTTTCTCCTTGCTGGGACCTTGCTGGCACTCTGATGTCAGCAGCTGTCTGTCTTCACTGACCTTGGATCCACACAACTACACCCACCAGCCTGTGACCTCACACTTGCTGCTTCACCTTTCTGCAACATGGACCTGCAATCACATGAACCTGAAAAGGGCCCTGGGCTACCATTGGACCATTGGACTTGAGCTGAAGTGTGATGGCATGACTCCTGACTATAAAATTATCTCTTGATAGGGTGTTCTTTCTTGTACACTCCGAGTATCACTGATTTTGCTTCTCTAGATAACCCAGACTAACACATGAATGCCGAACAATACAGAATGTTTTGCTTCCTTATGTTTAAAACATAAGGAAAGTTAAGATATCCAAAAAAATCATTCTTATAAGTCTATCAATCAGATGACTCCGTCTTTATACAAATAATAAGAATATAATACATATTTCTAATCACGAAAATATGGCACTGTTTTTATTAATCTTATTTCAATTTCCACATGTACTAAATGTGAATATGCTTTTCTATAAAAAGGAAAATAGAAGCCACAGAGAATAGTTAGTAAGCAGAAAAATATCAAAGGGCTAATACAAGAGTATTTCCTTGAATGGGCATATGTATTTCTGCAGAGTGGAATAATCTATCAACTACTTGATGCAATTAATGTATGAGGGCCTCAGTCCTATCACATCATTGGAAATTTTCCCAGCGAGATGCTAAAATCTTTCAGAAGGGAGCATTAGATCACATGCATAGGATTTATATCAAATTGATATCAGACTTATCTTTAGTACATTGATGATAACTGAGCTGAATGAAAGTCCTCTTGCTTTACTTCTCCCAACACTAAAATTGTATATGTAACTATACAAAATTGTATTTCTGTATGTATTTACTTAAAACATATTCATTATGACACACGTGAAAACAAGCAAGCTATCATTTAAAGTTGAGAGGAAAAATACAAATATTGACCTGCAAAGGCACATTTTTCACAAGTTAATTGAACCACGACTACAGACAACATTTTAGAATTCCAAAGAAGAGCGTGATGTAGAATATAAGAAACAAGCAGCCTGATGCAGGATAACACTGAGGGAAAGGGTCAGAGCACAACAGCAAGAAGGTCTGAAAATCATCTAGCTCAAACTTTGCCAAAAGAAAATCGAGATGTGAGGTGTCTAGGAAATGGGAATTAACCGAATAGACTGGATTAGTTAAACGTTGGACAAACATGATAATCTGCAGTCTTCCCTGGGTGAGTCTTCAGAAGACATTTCATTCTTTGCTGTATCCACTCTCTAGGTAATCCTTGTACCTAGCAACTCATATAACCAACTATCAACTCAAGTTTCCACTGGAGAGTCTAAAAAGGTATTTCCCAAACCAAACTTGTCATCTTTCTTTATCCTCTCCAGAAATGAAAATACAAACAAAACCCAAAATACACATACAAACACAACCTTTGCTTTTTATCTAGTCTTTCTTAGTCTAGTCCTTCATAGAGACTAGTCTCTAGTATCTAGTATCTAGTATCTAGTCTTTCATAGAGACTCCTCCCGGTGCTGAGATGCTTACAACATCCAAAGACTTTCTATCCACTGACTTGTGATCATTCTGCATTTGGCATCATTGCATGTGTTTCATGAGGCTTCTCTAGGTCCAGGTGGCATCTCCTCAGGGCTGTCTCACAGGGAGCCTGCCTTGTCAGTCAAGTCTCTCAGGCAGAGAGTGTTGTCAGCAGAAAGTCTCAAAGTGAGTGAGCTGAGAGATATAGGAATGAATTAGGTAGCATCAGGGCTGTGACTAGATTAAGAGTGCCTTAGTCCACCCTATTTTTTTTACACTGACTTGCCCATTCACAGTAGACCCCATCAAAGAGTTTATTACATTATATTAGATGACTTCAGGGGGTTGGTCTCAACTGGCAGACATCTAAGAATCCTGACTCAGCAAAAGTAACACAAAATTTAAACGAAAACACTTACATACTTATACTGTCTCTAATCTCATGTTATATTTAAACCACTACCCACCTTCCCACTACCCAATATTCCCCCAAATACTTTAATGTTGTTCTCAGTCTATATCTTAGTTATTCAAACAGTATTTGAACCCCTATTTCTTCTAACAATAGTTCTTAATTCTAAATTTTAAAATATTAACAATGTCATTAACATTCCCACATTTCCTTCATTTTTCCTTCCCAGTGTCACTCCATATTATCCCCCATAACTTATAAACTTGATCTGGACTAGGCTAGGATGTTTTCTAGGTGACGGTCATGAGTTACTTAAAGATAAGATGCCAGTTTCCTCAACTGTAATATACTCAGAACTTTTTCTACCTCTCTGTTTTTCCATGATTCACCCTCCCATTCTTCATTGACTCTGGGGAGCTAAACAGCACACAAGCATGGTCTAAAATATAATCCCAACTTAAAAATGCAGACCTTTGTTAATTGCAAAGAAAGTCCTGTGCAGTCTGATATGCCAATCATTGTTGCAACAAATAACTAAGGATATCATTTTGGACAATTATAAGTTTGTTTTTTAATTACCCAAATTAAATTCTCTTTCACAAATGTGTATATGTTCTTCATTATTTGGTGATAAAGTAAAAATCCAGTAGTTGTTTGGCCTAATTTATAGATTCCAATGGCTGGTTTTGATTTGATAATTGCATTTGTTTATTTTACAAAAGGAAAACACAGGATTTTAGGTATTTCCCAAAGAAAGAGAGACACCACTTATCCAACTGAAAATCATAAGCCAGGCTAACAGTCTTTATCTGGGTATCCGTGAAAACCATTAAAACTTGAATTAGGAATTGCATTATGGGAGAAGATCAATCAATACATGGAAGAAGAGCTTACTTTTTGGTTGCTTGATGGCTATTATATTTAAACATTTGCATTTCTGTCCACCCATAATGCACAGTTGGAATAAACGTTATTACTTCTGAAATCTTTTTTTTTTTTTTTTAGGCTGTAGACTTTCAAATAGCCCTATAGTAAAGAGAACCATTTCATACCTGATAGCAGACGTTACACCTTAGTCTTTCTCTTTGTGTGGGTAGTGTGACATCACAAACATATGCGTTCTTACCTCACGTGCCTTCGGGACAATTCTGAAAATGGATGCAATGCATTGAAACGTCGCAAACCAGCAGTGTGATGGAGCTATGTTGTTGTAGAGGACGAGATCACTGAAAGAATCAAGCTAAAGATTTGATTTTATTGATAGCCAACATCACTGAGGTCTAAGTGGTACAGAGAAGTCCTGAGGGCATTTTTATGTAAGCATAGGACTGCCAACAGGAGGGTCAGTGGTTCAAAGCCACCAGCTAATTCGAGGCAGAACAATGAAGCTATTTTCTCACATAAAGATTTGGAATGGTATGTAATCTATAATAGCTCACAATATAATTGTTTTGGGGAAATATCTGGAGGCCTTTATTTTTACAGCTAGGAGGAGTTGAAAATCAGGTTGGTGGTATGGGTTTTGAAATGATGCTCAGTTGTGGCTAATTGTCCCTTTATCTGACTCAACTTATTTACTCAACTTATTGATCAGAGACTACACCTTCCATTCATTTGATAGAATCTCAGTTGCTATGCTCACTATTTGAATGACTCAAATGGAACTTACAATCCTGAAACCAAAAGCCACTCACACTTGTCACAAGTGAGAATACACAATATGTTCAGGGGTTGGGTAGCTACATGAGAAAGCTAAATGATTTTTTTTGCAACTTGCAAGAAGAAAAACATAAATTTAATCTTCATATTTTCAGAAGTATCAGTGTCTTCATTATAATTTTCTAGGCAATAATCATATTTGAGAAATTTGATTAGCAACATAACCATGTATATTTTGGAATTTTCCAGATTCCAAGTAATCATGTTTGTGATATTCATTATTTAACTGCTATTTTAATAGCATCTTATGGCTGGTATATCATACTGCTTTGTAAATAAGGATAGATACTGTTTGCTATTTCAGCATTAAAACCATGTTCATACAAACAAAATACTCATAAATATATGTAATGATGAGTATCATTTAAAAGAAGAAAGGGGGCTGAGCCCCGGTGGCATAGTGGTTGTGCACGGGACTGCGGCCCACTGGGACGGAGGTTCAATTCCAGCAGTGGGACTGGGCCTCCTACTCCCACCACCAGAGAGCAGTGATGCCCTACCCCCCCCCAAAAAAAAAAAAAAAAAGAAGGAAGGTTAAACTCCATGGTAAAATTTCTATTACCCAGTTTGTATCTAGAGGTGACAACCCATGTATGTCCTCAATACATTTGCTTAAGTTATTGATTGAAACGTCATTTTTTTTTCTACATACCGTGTGAGTTAGTCCTGATAGACTAGAGGAACAAATTTCACAGACATGCATATGGATATAAGGAATAGGTTTATATTCAAGGGGAACAGGACATTGAGAAAACATCCCAGTCCAGCTCAAAGTCACAAGTCAGATATTAACCCATATGCCTGATATCAGTCCATAAAGTCTCCTTCTGACTCATGAAGTCACAGGTCAGTCGCTACAGAGTCCTGGCACCAACAGGGGTCTCCCCATGTCTCCTCACTTCCAGGGCTCAGGGTCCATCAACAGCATGCTGTGGTGGCAGAAGCTGGAAGAGGCCTCCATGTGGCTGCCCCAGCCTCAGAGGTCTGGCTCCATCAGGGCAAAGCCGTGTGGTTTCTCCAGCCTCCCAGACACCGCCATTCTGTGTTGCCTGTGATTAATCATCTCTGAAACTAACTCCCCAAAACTGGGGAAGATAGCTTCTCATCATCACGAGGAAAATATCGTGAGATTTCCCAGGAGTCTCAGGTAAAAGCCATGCCCACACACAGGCCTCATGGGCTACTCAATGGCTTTCTCCAGAATAACAGGCCAGACTCCACCCCTACATTTCAATCATAAAATTAACATAAGTACATGATTGTCACACAGTGCATGTTAGGGTCGTCCTTTGATTTTATTGTCACTATACAAAGAACCTGTCAGTATTTGAGTTTTGTCTCTAAGACTCTAATATTGCACATTGACTGTGGCAGAGTTATCTGGAGTGCTATTTCACATCTGAAGAAACCACCCTATTAATTTGTTGAAAGCTACCAATTATTGACCAACGGTATTTTTGAGTACCCTGTCTGCGCCTGGTAAGAAGGTAAAGGAGATATTGATGGGATTCTCCTGTGAATAATTTCAAACTGCATTTTCTGGAGTGACATCTCTGAGAAGCAAAAGAGGAGCCCTCTTTACCAGCAAGAGCCAAGATTGGAGTGTGAACTCTGGACCTGATCCAGGATACAATGATACCATCAGAGATGCTGCAAAGAACTGGGAGTCAGAGCATAGGTCAGGGTGATGGAATCCCCACCCCATGGAGCAAGTGGAGTGATTTTGTTCAGAAAGCTGGCTGGTGGACTCAGGGGCCTCTGGGCACTGAATTAGGGAGAAACGGATTGTTGACTCACAGAAGTGGAGCTGAGTGTCTTTGGACTGAGGTTTCCTGTAGTGGGGTGCTTCTGGGTATTTAATTCGGAGAGCAAGTTTTGCTGACCCATGGAGCTTGAACTGAATGCCTCCAGGTAAAGAGTGGTAAGCTACTTTGGGCATCTATCACCAGACCTTACAAATAGCTGCCTTGAGCGTTTCTCACTGGTATTATAACTTTAACTTCCCTAATAAACCCTTTAAGCAAGAATCTTGTCTGTGGGTTTATATCCAACTACTGTAATGGATATTAGAATCTAACGAAGTCATATTAGTTCAGACAATACAGACGCTATCAAGAGAGACCATTCCCTGGAAGACAACATTGTGCTGGTGGAAAAGGCAGTGAAAGCAAAGATGAACAGACTCAGTGGCTGCAACATGGCCCCACACCAAAGAATAATTGGAAAGAAGGCACAGGCTATGCATTAAAACTATCTTGACGGAATATATCAATAACCTCCCCCCAAGGCTTTGATAGACTCACTAACAATTATAAGATATATTTCAAGAACACTTTCAGAACTAGTATATGAAAATAAATTGCATTAATGACTATAAAATTTGATGTCAGGGTTATTTCTTTAGTCAAAACTAAAGATGTACATACTTTCTAGAAAAATCCTAATTGTGATAATAATTGAGAAAAATTATCCCCATTTACTTTTTGATATTTAAAATGAAGTGACTACTTTCACACCAATATGATCAGACATGGAGGGCAGAACTTAATGCAGGGGTCCTCAAACTATAGCCAGCGGGCCACTTGCGGCCCACCAAGAACATTTAACCATTCGGCCAGGTGTTTTTGCCTCCACTGCCTGTCTTGCTTAGCAACCAACTCATCCTGAGCCCGCAAATGAATTTGTTCATAGTTTTTAGTTTTTTTTTTTTTTTTTTTGGCATCACTGCCCTCAATTCCATGGAGCTGGAATTGAACTTCAATCCCAGTGGGCTGCAGTCTTGCACACAACTGTTTGTTTGTTTGTTTTTAACTATAGTCTGGCCCTCCAACAGTCTGAGGGACAGTGAACTGGCCTCCTGTTTAAAAAGTTTGAGGAACCTTGACTTAAGAACTCAAACTACTCTTTTAAAAACATAGAAGACAACTTACTACAGGCCCCCTGAAAACCATGCAATGCAGCCTTCTGCGTATAGCCCAGAGAAATGTCAACCATGGAGCTCTAGGCCACATAAATCACCAACAACCTGTTTCCCTGACCCAATCTTTGAAATCCCTAGTGCACCACATCGTCTTTGTCAATATAATCAGAATTGCTCTCACTTCTTATTCTTTTTGTTTTTAATTCATTAATGATTTATTCTCAATACTCTTCTGTCCAAAGTTCACAGCTCAAGGTTTCATAGCTCTGAGTCAGAAATATGTGATATTCCTGGAACTCAATGCAAAGAAATTCTTTCCATTCCACAATCACTTTGCACTCCAAAAGACTACCTTTCCTCATCTCCCTAATGGGAATCAAAGTTTCTGCAGAAATTGGCATATGCTTTTTGTATTGGTCCAGCTAACCAGTGGCGTAGTGGTTATGTATTGGGCTGCAAGTGGCCTGATTGGCAGTGTGAAACCCACAGCAGTTTTGCGGGAGAAAGACGGAACTTTCCACTCCTGTGAAGAATACAGCCTCAGAAACCCACGGCAGCAATTCTACTCACTCGTACAGGGCCCCTATGATTTGGCATTCACTCTGGGCTCATGATATACGGAAAATTTATAAAAATCTGCACTCAGCAAGGACAGAATTAACACTCAGAACATGTGAAATCACAGATGCCTAGTCAGAAGACCTCCCACTAGAGGTTTTGCCCTTGGAAGTCATGTTATCTCTTTCACAGCACAAATGCTCTGCCCAATTGATGAAATATATATATATATATATATATTACATATATATTATATATATATATATATACCTGTATGTGGCAGTCATCTGCTTATGTTAATTTTATGATCGAATGTAGGGGTGGATTCTAACCTATTATTCTGGAGATAGACATTGAGTAGCCAATGAGGCCTTTGTGTGGGCATGGCTTTTTCCTGAGAGTCTGGGAAATCTCACGATATTTCCCTTGTGAAGATGAGAAGCTATCTCCCCAGTTGTTGGGAGTTAGTCTCAGAGACAATGAATCATGGACAAGACAAGATGGTAGCGTCCGAGAAGCTGGAGGAGCCGGCGGAGAGACCACACGGTTTTGCCCTGATGGAGCCAGACCTCTGTAGCTGGAGCAGCCACTTGGAGACCTCTGCCAGCGATAAGTTGCTTCTGCGGTTGGTGGACCCTGAGCCATGGAAGCAAGGAGCCATGTGGAGACCCCTGCCAGCACCGGGATTCTGCACCCACTAACCTGTGACTTCGTGAGTCGGAAAGAGACTTTATAGACTGATTTCAGCCATATGGGTAAATATCGGACTTATGACTTTGAACTGGACTGGGCTCAAAGTCCTGTTCCTCTTGTATATAAACATTTTCCTTATATCCCTATGCATGTCTACGAAATTGCTCCTCCAATTTACCAGGACTAACACACTGTGTATTTATGTGTGTGTGTATGTGCGTGTGTGTGTGTGTGTGTGTGTATATATATGTGTGTGTGTATATATATATATATATATATATATGTGTAAATGTCCACTTCAAGCATTAATGTTGATCATCTCTATGTTTCACTTTATCTCCATTTTCCCTCACCCTACCCTTTCCAATAGCCTCCTCTTTACTCTTGCTTGCAAGTATCTTCCCTTTCTTTAGTGCTTTTCACCAGGTTTCAAAAGCTAGGGCCTATTCAATGGCAAGTTGATTATTTCTGGGATGGAAAAGCAAAAATAAAAGTGTCTAGTATTAGTGAAACAAGACATGCTATGTACAAAGGAGCTTTAAAAAGCTTTTGGACAAGTGGAATTAAAATATAATTCCCCCGAACAATTTGAAGTTGCCTTGTAGAGACGTTATAGTTTGTAATAAAATTTGACATATTTTTCTGTTCAATCTTTTTTATTATTGTTGCATGCCATTGAGGTGTTTTCAACTCAGAGCAACACTATGGGACAGACTGTTTCATAGCAGTTTCTAGATGGTAGCAATTATAGGAGCTAGAGGTTGGTTTTTTCTTCCACAGAGCAACTAGGTTTGTTAGAACTATCAGCATTTTGGTTTGCAGTTGAATCTTTGACTATGTGCAACCAATGCTTCTATTTAATCCTTTAAGTGTACATATTCTGATTTTTTTCATATTCTGATTTTATTTACAATTTTTATTGTGCCTCACTAAGCGTTTACAAAGCAAATTGGGTTCCCATTTTGCAATTTCTATACATATTGTTCAGTGACCTTGCTACATTTTCCATGTTGTGCCAACATTCAGATTATTTCTGTTCTACTTGTTCTGTTGCAATTAACTTAGCATCCCTCCTTACCACCCTAACCTTTTCTTCTTTGCTTTAAGGTAAATGTTTATCATTTAGTTTCATATATATATGTATATATATATATGTTGCAAGGGATAATATTCAAAGTTGATATTGTTTATTTTATGAGCCAAAATATTAGCTAGCTGAATGGTCACCTCTAGGAGTAGTTTAACTTCAAAGTTTAAAGTGATAGGCACGTAATTTTAGACTGCAGGGAGAAAGAGAAAGATAGAGGGAGGGGCCTTAAGTAATTTTGTTTTCATTGCTCTGTCTCTTCTATCTGTTCAAGAACAAAAATAAGAAACCATTGTGTTTCTGTAGTCACCCTTTCAGATAGAATGAAATTCTGTGAATCTCTACAAGAGAAGGTAACCTATTTCTCAGTAAACATTGTTAAATAACAGGTGAATAAATTGGAATCATATTCATTTTAAAAACTGGGAGGAGGGTTTAGAATTCAATCCCAGAACTTCTTAATCTGTTGTCCCTTATAAATTACCATAAGATCATTATGATAAAATATGAACAGATGATTGTACTGGTTTTCTAGGCCCACCAAAACATAACATCACAGATTGGATAGCATACAAGAACAGAAATGTATTTTCTGACAGTTCTGGAGTCTCAAAGTTTGGGCTTAGAATGTTGGTCTCCATCATAGTAAAGCTTTGTGTCAACTTGGAGAGGGTGGGGAAGAAATAAATGTCAATAATGTGATAGTTGAGGTCATCTTCATCATGTGATCTAAATGTGATGAGCCCTACGATGAAATCTGCTCTGGGCATTCAAGTAGTTGTGGGAATACCAGATGGAATGCAATTCCAAAGTTTTCTTGGGCTGTTGGCCTACACCTATTGAAGCAGACTCTGCAGGAAGGTTTCCCTCCCATCTTGCTGGTCTGGGTCTTGCATCTGTCTCATGGGACTTTAGCCAATGCATCCTTATATTGACTGTTGACACATGCAACTATCATCAGCTTATCATATTGCTGCCAACCTTGGATTCATTTGACAAACATAAGCCGAAGACCTTGGATCTGCCCCTCTCTGTCTCATGGCTAATTTTCTTGCATCCTAACCCCAGCAGATCTGTGAATCAGGAAAAAACCCCTCCTGCTTAACATCTGACACACAGATTTGAACTGTACAGACTTAGGAGCTTCTACAACTCTGTAAACCACCTTCTTGATACAACTTTCCCCCTTAATATGTATATACATATATGTGTTCTTGTTTTTCCTTCTCTAGAGAATGGATCCTAACACAGCCATGTTGATTCCTTTCAAGGATTCTGAGAATCATCCCCTTGCTTCTGTCCTAGTCTCTGGTAGACTCCAGGCAGTTCTTTGGTTTAAAGGTGCAGCGTCAGGTAGAACGTATGTTGTCCCATCTCTATGTATCTTATCTCTTTTACGGAAAAGATCATATAAGATTACTCACTGTACTCCAATGTCACCTCATGTTAATATAGCCGATAACATTTTCCAAGACCTTTTTTCAAAACAGGGTCATAATTCACTTCAAATTATGTAGAACAGCAATATAAAGTAAAACTGGTATAGAAAACTATTAGTAGCATTGGAGAAAAGATCTAGAGACATGGAATCATAGGTCACAGTTTTGCAATGGGTAATAAAGAATGACAGTGATGAAAACCTGGAAAGTTGCAGGAAGATGATGTGTGAAATAATTCAGAGGAGTACCAATTAGGGTAGAGAAAATTTATATAGCAAAAGTATACTGGAATGGATAAATGAATAGAAGACATTTTTCTACATACTATGTGGTCAACTATAGTCAAAGAAGAGGTGATGAGAAAATAAAGCAGAACCTGGGTGAAAAAGAAAGCTTCTGTGACACTTTATTGCCATAAGCAGGAGGACGAATTTCCCCTTTCAGGGTCATGTATCTTCAACTTTGCACCCATCCTCAGAATCTCTTAGCATCATCACCACTATCTATCCTCCAAGTTTGGAAATGCCTGGAAAGAAATATCTTTTTGAAAACAAATCAAAAGTGAGCCTTTTAAGGAGCCCTTGGGCACAATGGTTACCTGCTGCTAAGAGTTAGGTTGACAGATAAAAGCCACCCAGTGCTCAGTAGAAGACAAGACCTGGCAATCTGCCCCTAATGAGTACAGCCTAGAAAACCTTATGTAACAGTTCCAGTCTGTCACAGAGGATAGCTTTTGAATTGGAATCAATCCAGTGGCGTCCAATAACAACATCTGATCTGGTAAGAATTTTTGTGTGTGTCAAATTTATTTTCCACTTAGTCAATGGAATAATCTCTCCAAACTGCATTCCTGCTGTGTTGGTGCAGGTACTTAGAGAAGCAGATGTCAAAACAGAATTAAAAGTGCAAGAGAATTATTGGGGAAACTGCCACCCTAAGATTTTATATATGCATACAAGTTAATAAAAATAAAGGGTAAGTAAATGGCATTCTTTCCGTTTTGAGCAGCATTATAATTTGGTCAATATAAACATAATTTACTTCTATGAATCCAACGTATCTTCTGTTGTTGTTAGGTGTCACACAGTCAGCTTTGACTCATGAGCAGTAGTGCATACAGCAGAATGACACTGCTCAGTCCCGCACCATCCACACCATCAAGGCTATTATTTGAGTTCATTGTTGCTGCCACTGTGCCAACCCATGGCATGGAGGCTCTTCCTCTACTTTTCCAAGCATAATGTCCTCTCCTGAAACTGGTCCCACTGATAACACATCCAAAGCCTGGGGGAAGAAGTGTTACCATTCTCACTTCTAATAGGCATTCTGGCTGTATTCCTACCCACAACAAGTTGTTTGTTTTTTCATGGCTCTAGTACTGTCACTATGCCTCACCCACTATCCCCCTTCAAAAGCATGGGTTCTTTTCTGGTCTTCAGGGCTTAGTTACCCAGAAGAGCATGCTGGGACCTTGCCAGAAGAAAAGTGTTTTCCTCCTATCTCTAATCAGCATCTGAGTATAGGGTTTTGTTTATGATACATCCTAAATCCACATTTCCTTTTTGAAAATTTTAACGATGCTCATAGAGATACTACTTTAACGATACTTACTGAGAAGAGGGAAGCCTGTTATCATCAAGCAGATAAGATCTCTCACATGGGCCAACAAGATGACATTGCTACTAATGATAGCAACTGCAGCAACAACAAAGAGTAAACATTTATCAGTGTTGTACATGAATGTGATACGCTCAGCTCTCCTACTTGTCAAGCAAAAAGAAGAGTTGGTCTCAGCATGCTGCAAGAGTCGTTAATTTTGAATAGTGTTAATGTTTATCAGCGACAGATGATTGGCTTCCAGTGTCTTATGAGTAATAAATACATTGGATGGCTTTCTCTTGCAGATGTGTGTGAGGCCAATGGGGTCGCCCTTTATTTGGTGCTGGAGGACTGGATGCACAGGTGACAGTAGAATCGACCTCAAAGAACTGAAACTGACTTTCACATTTTAGCACTAAAAGCAGAAAAGGGATTCTTGTCACTCTCTCGAGCTGCTGAGATTCTTCCGAAGTTCTGAGATGTAGGAAAGTTCATTTCAGATGTTTCAGAGAAAATTGCTGGAAAATGTTTCTCTTGTTCCCCGGCCCTGTTGAATTCATAACACTTAAACACCTGTGTCCATCAAATAGAACACACAGGATCACAGCTAGAGCTGTTCTTGACTTTGCAATTTCATTGACTGACAGTTTAATATCTATTTATTTTCACATCTGACACCAGTAAAGACAGGCTGGCATCATGAATGTCAAGACATTATGCTGACAACTGTATTTTTTTTCTCTATCATTTTGGGCGGGGGGGGGGGAGTGGAAGGAGAAAGGTTCAACATTTCCAAGTGTTCATTTCAAGCACTGCATCTCCAATAAAGACCAAATTATAGTTCAGATATAATTGGCAGTAACTATTGACAGGTTACCTGTACATGTTTATATAGGGACGGGTGCATTCAATTTGAGATTTACTAGTAAACTAACTGTGACTGTTATACTCTAGAATGAAATGTGTAATTATACTATTTAAATAGCTGAAACAGCTGCAATTGCTGTGGACTGTGTAAACAGTATTTGCCGTGCTAAAATGGAATGTTTAGAAGATGGTCCCTTTCTTCAGCAGCTCTTGTTTAGTCTCTGAAATACAAACAAGAGGCCCGGTTCCATCCCTACTCGGCAGTGTCAGAACAATACTCCAGACAGGAATTGTTCACAAAATGAAAATGAAATGGATTTTTAAAGCCATAGGCTTAAGCATTGCTCAAAATTAACAGCAAAACTGGAGAATATGATGTATCTATTAGTTACTGCACAAAGTAAGTTTCCTTCTCCTGAAGCAGAGTCAGGAGAAAGTATTTTGTCTTGCTCATTGCCATCTACTAACTAAACAGAAAATAATTCAGGTTTCCTATAGCTCTCTGGATGGCTGGGGAAATATTATTATGGTGCTGAGATCACTGAACTTTTCAGCTTGCTCTCTTGGAATGTTCTCATGGTTAGAGGGAAGGTCTGATAATTCACAAAGCCCGTCTCACTGTGCAACCATTAAGGAGCTGCCTTATAATCAGGCAGCATTGAATGGACTGACTTTATAGCCTTAATAGTTTTGGATGGAAGTCTACTATTACATCTTACAACTCTCCTCCCCAATGTCATTTTGCCAAGTACTCAAAGAATGAAATTTGCTCTCTCCACTGAAATTTTGTTCAGCATGCATTCATTCACAGAAATGAGGCCTGAGATTGATTGTGGATTTCCACCAAATCACATTAATTTCAGTTCTTGGCAATTACAGTATAATTAGTGTTATTGATGTAGCTGCCTCATAAATAAATATTTTGAAGCCATATAGTTTTCTTGTTCTCTTTTGTTTGTTTAGGCTTCGTTTATAGAGGAAATTAGGCCTGAGTGTCTTGGCTCTTTCTGTAGAGGAAGCGTACAGGGAGAAGAAGAGGGAAAGGAGCATGCAACACTCTTTCTTCTGGTTCTCTAAGTTCAATGTTTCCTTTCTATGGTGAACCGGAATAAAAAAAGACTGTCATTCTTTATCCATCATTATATAAATTTTCCATTTTCCCATCAAGAAGTCAAGTCCATTTTTCTACTGTGTGGTGCCGACTACCCTCCTGATTTTCTCTAGCACATCAAAGCAGGCAGAGGACTCCCAGCTCTGCTCCCACACCGTGTTCCCAGACTTTGAATTCTTCTGTTCACTGGATACTGTGAAGCTCCCACAGGGGCAAACCCGAGCTATCCTCCTGGATGATGTAGGACACACTTGCCTTCATCCCCCAGGCGGAGAGCCAGACAATGATCAGAAGTTGATAGCTGACCAAAGACGGCACGGGTAAGCTTAGCCAATGGCGGAAAATTGACCCCGCTGAACATGGCCTGAATTACTCAATTAAAGAATCATGAGCTAACCAAGTGTGTCCTGCGTTAAAGCACAAGAGCTAAGTAATACTCCTTCTTTACCAACTTCTTGCCATCGCAATGATTCGGACTCCTGGTGGCCTCATGCATGTCAGATAAGAACTCTGCAGAATCTTCAAGGGTCGGATTTTTCAAAGTTGGTTACTAGGACTTTCTTTTAGGACCTGGGTAAATTTAAACCTCCAAGGTTTTCTCTAGCAAGGTCAGCATGGTAAACTTTTGCATCTGTCAGGGACTTTTCCACTTCCTTTTTTTAAAAAAAAATCAAGACAATGTTGTTTTGATCTCCAACAACCAATTGATCTGTGATCTTGTGATGAACACTGGACAAAGGTTCCTACGGATGATTTTAATGGCCTAATTGCAAGTCATGCCATACATTTCTTCTTTAGAGCACAGTTAGGTGTTACTTCTCTTTTCTTACAATAATTTTCCTTCTTAGGCCATGAGCAAATCCATCTTTATTCCTCCCTATTTACAGTTCTAGCTTTCAAATTTTTTTATTTCTGATTTTCTTTTCAATATTAGGGTTCGTTAGCACTAGCATTCAGATTGTTTTAGGTGATTTCATTCACACCAAAAGGCTTCAGAAAGTTTGTGGGAAAATGGAATGAAAAGATAAATATTTTTCATGAACTTTTGAAGTCCATATATATACACATTCATACACATATATACATATAGTTCTGGAAGGTATATGACATTTCAAGAGGATATGTAACAGACTTTGATGTTTATAATAAATTTGAGTTTTAACTAGAAATTGCTTTCCTTTCCATTGACCTGTGGCTCAAATAGTGTTATATTCCCAATCTAGAATAACTTCAGTTATTCTGAAGTGCTCCTGCATCCTTCCCACATCCTTTCATCTGCTATTCTTCTTTAGCTGTGGCCACAGATGATCAGCCAGACACTTGGAAAAGTCTTATTACCTGTTTAATCCCAGTGCTAGTGGAGTTCCATTCCTAAAGAGAAATGTGATCTCATCATCTTTTCTTCTTCAAAGATAATAGCTCCAAGATAATAGCTGAACTCTAGTATGCATGAGGAGACACCCCAAACAAACAAACAAACAAACAAACACAGTATTTGTTCTTGGTGGAGCAGAGCTTTCATAGTATGCATTGTTCGTGGGCAAACATCAAACACTTCTTGCTCTACGTTAGTGTAACCAATGGCCTTGCCTGGAAACGTTCTCTTTGGTCACAGTGAATTTATTCTTAAAGTAGTTTCACTTAAAACATTGCTAGTGGTGATTGATGTTTTTTTCCAGGGGAAAGTGCAAATGTAGTCCCCCACTACCACAAATTATTCAGTCGAGTTTCCCACATTTGGGGCAATCGCAGGGATCAGCACATCTGGAGTGCAATGAATAAGCCTCGACCTGAGAAAACCACATTCATGATCATGAGATCTTCCCTGCCAGGTAAGCTTATTGATTTAAGTGAATAGTGTGTCTGTGAAATCATTTCCTCTTTGGGAAAAATGCCACAGACATTGTTGTGATGTTGAACAAAGTTTAGGAGGACTGCACTATGGGAAAAACTCAAGTGTATGAGTGACTTTCTCATTTTAAAGAAGGCGAAATGTCAATTGACAACAAATGTCATTCTGGATTTATGGCAACTTCCCAAATGGAGGAAAATGTCAACTCATAGTGCATTTGCAGCTCATTCCGCCAGGTCAGACTCTTAATCAGATTATATTTAGAGGTGCTGATAAGATTGCATAATAGCATGTGACCAACAAAGGTTTGATTTATGGCAGACAAAAGATTGATTTTGCCCAAACAACAATACACCTGCTCATACAGTCATCTCAATGCACCAGTTTGGGGCAAAAAACAGCATGCTTCTCTTGTACCACACACCCGACTCACCTGAACTCATTCTGTTTGACTTATTTTTTGTTTCCTTAAATGCAGAAGAACATGACAAGGCAGTGATTTGAGGATATAGAAGAAGGGGTAGAAGAGATGAAAACTAAAAATGGGGAGGTGCTGTCAGCCAGCCAAACAGGTGAGCTTGAAAAATTTCCAGGAACAGAATCACAATACATTTGATAAATATATTAAGTGTAATGATGAAGTATGACCTATGAAGGTCATAAGGTTGCTTTTGTAAAAAAAATAAAATCAGCTTTGAAAAAAATCTGGGTGTTTTGGGGTACCCCTTTGTACTATAGAATTAGAAAATTTTACTTTAAAGCCTCACACTCCCAACTAAATAGTCCAGTGAACTTGGGAAACTTCATATCTCCTCTCAATCTATTTTCCATCTAAGCTTATTTATTCTCGCTTACTGACATTGATAGCTTCCAAAGATCAGTATGATACAAAATCAGCGTGATGTGAGTCACAAGTTGTCTTCTGTCTTTGGGGCCAGTGTTCTCCCCACCCAGTTGCTCACCACCTTCTCGTCACCTCGAGTGTGTCTTGGGAGGAAGGAGGTGTGGTGGGCCTCTATTACAAACCATTCCTTCCCATTATTACAGAGCCTGTGGGGGGTGGCATTCTTGGTGGTGGCTGTAGTTTGCTACACACAGCCTCCAGTGTCCTTTCTGGTTGGGGATCCCACTTGTCTCCCACCGGTTCCTTCCATATAGCTCCATAAGGTCCCCTTTAATCTCTCCTTTCTACCATCTTACGTTGACCTTCTGGTACCTTCAGGCCTGCCCTTGCCTACTATTATGTCATAATTCCGGCCACAAAACAAGCAAGACAAACTAACTCACTGTCCCAGAGGCAATTCTGACTCACGGTGACCTTGTGGGGCAGGGTAGAACTGCCCTTGTGGAATTCCAAGGCTGTACTTATGACAGGAGCAGAATGTTTCATCATTTCCCTATATAGTAGTTTGTGGTTTCAAATTGTTGACCTTGGAGTTGGTAGTCCAATTCAAAGCCCACTGTGCTACCAGGACACCTTGATCTTTGAAGGCCCTATTTGATAAATTTACTTGAGGGATAGAGGTGGAGTGAATATTCAACACGGTTCAGGTATGCTTTATGCATCTGGCTCTCAGTTATCTGCCTGACATGCTTTCTTTCTACATCTCCCACCTTTTAATTTTATTTTTTTAAATATTGCTAGCCTTGAGTTATGTATTGGAAACAGTTTCGAAAGAGTTCCTAAGGAGTTTATCTGCTTTCATGCTAAGATATTTGAGTCTAAGTTATTGACTCTACGATATTTTTAGATTTGTGGCGTGACACACCTCGGTTCTTTCTTCACAATCTTGAAAGCATTCACGAGACAAAAGCACTTTTGTAATCCAAGTGACTTTTATGAGGGAAAGTAACTTCTCAGGGATTAGGCTCTCAAAAGTACTGGTTACTTCTGGAACACTCACAAAGCCACGTGAGCACCTTGCGAGAGCTGGAGCATGAGGATACAGGAAGAGAGCACAAAACCACACAGAGGGGCGAGAAATTCCCAGAGGCCAAAAGCATGCTGCCCCCAAGAGGGTCCACAGTAGATTCACACTCCCCAAGGCCTGCAGAACACTCCTGAGAGAGAGAAAAGGGGTCCGTGGCCTGCCTTGATCCCCTCTCAGTCCCCCTCGCTAGGGAGACATGGCTGAGAGTAGTAGCTGAGCTTGTTTGCTAAGTTTAAGGGTACCTGCATGATGTAATATTGCTGGTGGCCTAAGGTAGACAGGGTCTTCTCCCTGGGCCTAGGTGAAAAGAGCGTGAACATGCTCAGTGCTGAATTTTCCAGTGGGTGTCTAATTAGTGTGCCTGATTCCTGCCAACCCTTTTATTATAGCCCTGCCAGCTGATTTCCACTAGAGCTGATTTCAGGCCTTCAGGAAAACAACGCCCCTTTATCCCTAATCTAGCAACTCATCGAAGGGGGGAACTTGCTTTACAACTATGGCAATGTAGCTGCTTGCCAGTGGTTAAAACCCAACAAGTGGTTTGTGTAAGAGAAAGATCAAAGCCTAGAAAAACTATGGAGCAGTTCTACTGAGTCATGGGGAGTGAAGAGGAGTTAAAATCTGCTCTGTGGTACCCAACAACAACAACAACAACGGTTTGATTGGTAGATCCGCTTCTTTTGTTTGTGGTGCTCATTAACATAAATTCAATGTTTTTATTAAAGGAAATGTGATGCTCACATCTTGACTCTTTGCCTTGCTTCTGTTGTTAACTTTTAGCGAAGCACTTCCTTTCTATGAGCTCTAGCTATACTGTATTGCTTTTATTATTTTTTACTACCATGTTCTTTGATTTCATGTTTTCTGACTTGCCCAGACAGTTTTCTTGTTCTCGGTTACCCATCATTTTACACGACACTTTGCATATCATAACGTACTGGCTTGCTGTTATTTTCTAAAACTGTGCATATCCGGAAGATTAAGGGTATGCATTTGAAAGTTAGACTAGTATTCCAAACACAGATGCACTGTTACTTATGGTGTGAAAATGAATAAATGAAAAAGTTCGTTTGCTCATGGAAAAGGTGGAATTTTACTATGGGAATGTCTTGCAGTGGTTTTCAACCTTCCTAATGCTGTGACCCTTTCATACAGCTCCTCATATTGTGGTGAACCCCCAACCATAAGATTATTTTCGTTGGTACTGCATCACTGTCATTTTGCTACTGTTATGAATCAGGCGCTCCCTGTGAAAGGGCCGTTGGACCCCCCCAACTCACAGGTTGAGAACTGCTGTTTTAATTGAGTTCCTGAGTGTCAGCAACAGTTGCAGACATTTAGCATAATTGAAAGTTACTAATTGACAATTCCAAACCGTTTACTAATTGAAAGATAGGTTAACATGCTGAAAGAGAAGCCTGCTGATTTACTTTTAAAACATTAGTCATCAAAGACCCCATGGAGCCCAGTAGTTAGGCGACAGGATGGGATCGGCTTGTATGGGAATTGGCTGGATGACA
Organism: Nesogale talazaci; assembly: GCA_004026705.1. Classification (NCBI taxonomy): domain Eukaryota; kingdom Metazoa; phylum Chordata; class Mammalia; order Afrosoricida; family Tenrecidae; genus Nesogale; species Nesogale talazaci. The sequence goes on from PVJH01002316.1 coordinate 71,112, forward strand.
ACTAGTTAATTTGGATTATGGTCTTATTCTAAAGATTGAATTAAATTAACTATATGATATATTTCCCATAATACTGCCCATAGTAATCATTTAATAGGCAGTGCCTTCAGTATTGAGATGGATTAAAATCAGCTGCCTAATCCTGTGGCTAGGAAAAGAGAATCACAGTGCAGAGGGAAGATAGAAGCTTATGTAGCTCAGGGACAGCATCAATTCTCATTGAATATCTTATTTCTATCACATCTAATTTATATTCCACCCATGAGTGACTAGTTCTATATTTTAGAGTATTATTTCTAAAATAACTGTTTTAGGTTTATTAGGCTATTGATAAAATGCTCAGAAGAAAACCATAGGTAATAGACATTATTAAATAAAATTATTCTTTAAATTAAGCTAAGATCATTTACAAAAGTTTACTGAAATGTATTGTTATTAATGGAATATGAAAAAAAACCCAAAGCACCATGGGTACAACCTACTTCTGACTGAATCCTTACAATGTAAACCATAAAAAAGCTTTGTCTCAGACAAAATTATTTCAAAATAGTACCTAAAGTCTATGCTGAATTTCAATTCTCATAAAATCATAAACAACATAGCACAAAAATCTTCCCTACTACAAAAACTCACCAGTGAAAGACAACATATAGCAATCTGTTGATAAAATATTAAATTCTTCTAAAAGCTTTAGATGAGGACTGACTAGGCCAGAAACTCAAGGGAGATGAAGGTGGAGAGTGGTTCCATCCATTATAGCTAATAAAGGCTTAAGACACTGAGTTCCATTGGCTTTCTACCTGATGAAAGACATTGGATATCTGAAAAGGTAGCATATACTTTGAGACATGAACATTGTGGGTCCCTTACAAGCCTCATTCTTTTTGTAGTCTTTTCAGGTCTTCTTTTGTATCCCTTTTGCTATAATAAAACAAAAGTCATTAGCAGTATAGCATTTATTCCATCAAACAGTCCTGGAGTCATTCTAGCAAATAATCAAGCATGATGATGTAGTGGGAGCCAGTAGCTACACAGTGATCGGACTCAGCCTTGTTACAGCTACTTTCTTGAGGGCATGGAGGAAGCCCACTGAATTTATAGTTGAGATCAGAAATGAGGATGTCCTGGGGACACCTAAGCTTGTGACTGGAATCTAATGTCTTGGGTCAACTTGACAATCTGGAGGACTGGGTCTTTCAATTTTTAACATCTGACTTAGGTTTTAGGACTAGAGGTAGAAATTATGATTCAGTCAACTGATATCAGAATTGTGTTGGGTAGATTACAATGGACTCTTAAGAAAAATGAAGAAGAAACCAAAAAGATGAGTATAATGCACATTAGTAATTTGAAAGTTTTTCTACTGCGTGATTTACAAATTTTTATATACCATTTATGTAAAAATAGAACACCACATTAGTGATTCATTCAAAATGAAGAGTGAGAATTGAAGGTTTTCTACTCCTGCACAGTTTCAGAAACCCACATGGGGGATGCTTTAAGTCAGCATTGAATTGATGACAGTGATTTTGGTCTGGGTTAAAAGTTAGAGATTTGGAAGGCTAACTAATGAAAGAAATAGGAAAATGGGAGGGGAACATGGTTTGATGCTAACTTCAAAGTGTGTTATATAACTAAACATGGAGCTTACATCTATTTACTGGGTGACTGGGTAGGGCAAAAAATAAAAAAATAAAAAACCCCTCCCCTCGTGATCTACATGCATATACTTATAGGGTTAGTATTAAGGGAGCACATGGACATTGGACCTCCACTCAAGTACATACTTCCTCAATGTGAGAACACTTTGTTCTATTAAATTGGCATTCCTTGATGCCCACCTTCTCAACACAGTCACCAAAGACAAATGCATGCACAAACAAAAGTGATGAAGAAAACTAATGGTGACTGGATATCAAAAGATATCGTGTATGAGGTCTTAAAGGCTTGAAAGTAAATGAGCAGCCATCTAGCTCAGAAGCAACAAAGCCCACATGGAAGAAGCACACCAACCTTGTGACCACGAGGTATTCAAGGGATCAGATATTAAAGAACTAAAAATTATACCATTATAAATGAGGGGGATTATGGACTGGGGACCCAAGGTCCATCTGCGGGGGAAGTGATATCCCCTTAGAGAAGGGTTGTGGGGAGGAGAGGAGCCAGTAAGGACACAGTGCAGCAGTGATGAAATATGCATTTTTCCTCTGGTTCTAGAGGACGTCCTCTCTCCCACTATTATGATCTGAATTCTACCTTACAAATGTGGTTAGACCAGAGAATGTACACTGGTATGGATAGGAACTGGAAACATGCAGAATCCAGGACAGATGATCCCGTTAGGACCAATGAGGAGAGTGGCAACACCGGAAGGATGGAGGGAAGGTGAGTAGAAAGTGGGAACTGATTATAAGGATCTACATATAACCTCCCTGGGGTATGGACAACAGGGAAGTGGGCGAAGGGAGACATCAGACAGCATTCCGTATGACAAAATAATAATAGTTTATAAATTATCAAGAGTTCATGAGGGAGGGGGAAGGGAGGAAGTGAGAAAAGGAGGCGCCAATACCAAGGGCTTGAAGTATAAAGAAAATGTTTTGAGAACGGTAATGGCATCAAAGCTATAAATGCGCTTTGCATACAATGGATGGATGTATGGGTTGTGCTAAGAGTTGTATGAGGCCCCCACCCAAAAAAGAATAAATAAATAAATCACCGATAAGTTATAGTATTTAACATATGTCACACTTAAAAAAAAACTCTTCTCCTGAATTGGAGAAATTTGATCTGGAAGTCAGATAAGAGCCATGATACTTTTGGGGGGGGGGGCAGGCATCACTGTCCTCTGGTGGTCATGGGAGCTACCCAGCGCTGCTCCTAAGAGCCACCACTGGATTTGAACCTCTGAGCCCGCAGCCCGCAGTCCCGCACTCAACCACTTTCGCCACCAGGGTTGAGCCCAAGAGTCATGAAACTTAATGCAATACAGAGGCTTTGGGGAAGCACAGGGACCTAGGGAGAAGGAAGCTATTCTGAGCACATTTCTGACTCACTGACAATTTCTTTACTTATTAAGAGTAAGGAGAAGTTTTGTAGTTGGTTAAAATGAACAGAAAAATCCTCATCAGTAGTTTAGGTTTTCATTTATGGGTATTCATTTGATTGTCTTCGGGACAGTCAGGACATTACAGATGGCCAGTCACGCCAGTGGCACAGTGGTTAATCACTCAGCCTCTAACCCAAAACTTGACTGTTTCAATCTTCCGGGCACTCTGTGGGAACAAAAGCTAAACAATCTGCTTCCATGCATGTGAAAGGCTGAGAAACCCGAGAGGAAGGTCTTCTATGAATCAGAATCAATGGCAAGTTGGTTGAGTAGGTTTGGGTTTGCTGATTAAGTGCTTCGTGTGAGTGAATTCATCTTGGGCCTGGTTTAGTAAGTTAACAAAACAAAACACAAAGCAAACCTCAGACAAATCTACTTTCTTTGGATTGTTTTCGATTCATAGCCACCCTGTATTGGATTTCCAAGATGGTAAATGTTTATGACTATAGACAGTCTCACCTTTCTCCCAGGGAGCAGCGGGTAGGCTGGCACAGCTGACTCTGGGACTGGCCGCCCAATGCCTGCCCTACAGCAGCACCGTTTCCCCAAGTCACCAAAGTTCCTCGAGGCAAGTCTGCGGCACCTAGAATACATCGATTTAAATCTAGTGGAAATATACATTTCAACTCCACTGCTTCGGATCAGCACAGATAAAACCCTTCTAAATGTAGCATCAAATTTAACATCATAAGCAAGTCAAGAAATAATCTACTCTGAGGGAAAGTTGGCAGGCCTATTAAACATTTCCATGAATCACAAATATAAAACTAAACGGCATAGTGTTTAAATTTTGTAAATATTTTTCCTAATAGAATGCATGCTGGATCATTAAGTATTTAAAATTTTTATTAGGTGTGATGTATTTTATTTTATTTTATTTTATTTTTTTAGGTGTGATGTATTTTAATAAGTATTTTATTGGACACCTATGTCCTAATGGTTTCTGGTGACAGGGATGAGGTATGGAAAAATATGCACTTGAATATTAAGCACTGTTTCATCCTAGTAATGTGGCCGAAACAGTAAAAATACACTTATAAGCCTCCTCTCATGTAGAGAAATCCCCAGAGACAAAAGGTTTACACAGTCTCCCCTCTAGAATGTACCACTTTATACAGTAACCTCTCAGTACCCCACTGTGTTGCCAACAAACTTCCGTTTGTTTCATGCAGTTGTCCAAGTCACCATCCACACAATGGCATGCATTATAAATGTGGAAAACAAAGCCAACCAAAAAACCTTAGACGTAGAAGATTAAGTAATACTTCTATATTCCAGGGGTAAAAAATAATCAAAGTTGTAAAGGAAAAGTCATTGGCAATATTAGTTTTCCTTGGCTCAATTTTCATTGAAGAGCTAGGATAGTTTAACATAATTCTCAATGAAATTTGCTAGGGAGTTCTCACTCAGAATTTCAGAAAGATCACCTTAAAGAAGCATTTTAGGCTGAGCCCTGGTGGCGTTAGTGGTTGAGTGCGGGACTGCAGCCCGCGGGCTTGGCGGTTCAAATCCAGCGGTGGCTCTTAGGAGCAGCACTGGGTAGCACCCACGACCATCAGAGGGCAGTGAGGGCCCCCCGCAAAAAAGAAGCATTTTAGGTTGGACAATCTAGAAAGGAGGGAATGACACAAGCAAAAGTCATAGGCAAACAGGTAAACCATACACACACCTAAATAATTTATTGACAGTATAATATTAGTAATTATAATGATTGGTCATTGTGAAGGTACAGAATCATGAATGATAACATGCAAAGCTGAAGGAGATTTTTAGTGAATGCAGCCAAACCTTTGCATAATTTGAGAATGCGTAAAGGTAAGGATTAAATTTGGAATTATTACTCATGAAGGCATATTGGAACTTGAAGGGTAGCCACTGAAATAATAGAAATAAAAATGTGTAACTCTTAAATTAGTAGAAGATGGAGAAGTGAAAGCACAAATCCACAGCAGTTTGAATCCAGAAAAGAAATAAAATAACTGCCACATATCCCAGTGGCATAATAAACAGGAAGCAAAATAAAAGATAAAAACATATTTAAACTTGCAAGTAAAGAAACAAATGTAATTGAAAAGTTTTAAACACATGCTTTGTTCTGATTGGTTAAATATGTACACATATTCTTGTTATTTGCACCAGGTACAGATAACATATGTTGGCCCCAACAAGTTAAAAGTAAAAATATGGAAAAATATCAGGGGGGTATTCTGCAAAAAAAAAACAGATTTTTTCCTCCAAAGTTATGTATTTCATTTATTTTACTAACCAAACTTATCACTTCCAAAGTACTCTCCATTACACTTAATGCATTTGTCAAATCTATGATTTGATTCTTGGAAGCATTTTTCAAACTCATTTGTTTGAATGGCTGACAGCACCTCCCTCAATTTTTTCTTCACCTCTCCCATGTTGTCAAATTCCTGTCTTTTCATGTCCCAGTGCATTCACAGAAGCAAAAAGAAGTCATACAGTGAGGTCAGGTGAGTAAGTTGCTTGGGACAGAAGAGGCACGTTGTTTTTTGCCGCAAACTGACACAACTGAGATGGCTGTGTGTCCAGGTGCATTGTTGTGGTGGCAAAACCAATCGCCCATCTGCCAGAAATCAAGGCTTTTTTGTCACACACTGTTAGACAATCTTTTCAGATGTCTAAATAGAAAGTTTGATTAACTGTTTGGCCTCATGGAACAGACTCCAAATGCACCACGAGTAGACATTTTCACCTGTTCAAGTTGTTGATGATGTTCAGAATAAAGGCTGTCACCAATCGACATTTTTCCTTTTCTGAAGTGAGACTACTCCATACATTTGAGCCAACACCGCCCCCCCCCCACCCACCGCATTGCAGTCCTCATAAGCTGTGTTCAACATCACGACAGTTTATGAGGTATTTTTTTTTTAGAGCAGGAGGCAAGATTTCACAGCTGCATGTTGGTCTCTTCTGTTGGCCATTGCAAAAACAAGGTTGGAGTGAAACTGGTTTCACAAGCAAATTCACTGTGACCAGAGAGAACCTTTCCAGGTGACTCCAGTGTGTCCAGTAACTCAGCGAATGCTCACCTACTGGGAGAAATATGTGCTAGGATAGCTCTGCTTGGCTCAGCACAATTGTTTTTCGAGGGGTACCCCCTCGTAAAAGAAGCAAGTGCTAATTAAAAACAAAGTTTGAGTAGTTCCATTAAGATGGAATACAGTTGAAAACATAAAGATAATATAGTCACAAATTATGATAAAGTGAATATACAGAACCTTGAACTTCTCTGTACCTAGTAGAATGGTCTCCAAATATATCAGAAACAAACTGATAGAATTACAAGAAAAAAAGATTCTTCACTGAATTCTTAAATATTAATTCAGTTCTGGATCAATTATTCAGAAAATATATTCATAAGATGGGATATATCATGGAATATATGAAAACCCAAAGTCAAACCAGTGTTTGGTCTAGTTCTTGGCAACCTAGTTGGTGAAAGAATAGAACTGAACAGCAAAAGATGATCAAGTTTATAACCTTTTGAAAACAGATCACCAGGCCTTTCTTCTTCATCTCCTCTAGCCTTGAAGCTTTGCTAAAACCTATTTAAAAGTCTCTACTGACACACAGGTAGTGACTGTCCCTGACACTCATGGGCTGGGAGAGAAGCAGACCTCCCTCGTGGAATTCTCCCACTGAACCAAGAGTGTCCCTTCTGACAGAATAAATTGCCTTTAAAGTGTAATGGCCATTTAAAATAATTCAGGAATGGCTCAGTGTATCAGAAATGCATTAGCAACTTATCAAAGGGAACGATTAGTATTAACTATATCCCCAGCTTTTCAGTAATAAAAATTAAATTCAAGCAGATGTGAGATCTACATGTTAAAAAAAATGGATTACATGGAGCCCTGGGGCCACCATCAATTATGATTTGAGCTTCTACCTGCAAGGTTAGCAGTTCAAAGCCACCAACCACTCCTGAGGAGAAAGATGAGACTTTTGTACTATAAAGATTTACAACCTTGAACTTACTTGGTGGCAATGAGATTTACCCAGCAAGTGAAAGAGAAGGCTGTGTGCTTCCATCAAAGTTTGGGGTCTTGGACAAACATAAAATAAATCAAATGATTTACACCTTTGGACACCCCAAAGAACAACTTTAGTCTGTCTTCTAGGGTCACTATTCATCAGAATCAATTCAGTATTTTTGGTTTTCTTGGTTTTTAGACTAAGGGATACAAAAAATATAGTGAAAATGATGGTATTTAGCTTTTGTTAATTACTCAATAGATGGAGTGCTGGTAGCATTTTGGTTATGCATTGCACCACTCACTGCAAGGTCGGTGGTTTCACAGCACCCACTGCCCTGTGGGAATGTTTCCTGCTCCCATAGCCAGTTACAATCTCAGGAACTCAGGGCCAGTTCTGCTCAGTCCTGTGGGGCTGCTAGACATTGGAATCGCCTCAATGACCAATGATTTTACTTTTCTCTGGTTTAATTACCTGATAACCTCTGCAAAATGTAGAGTTTGTCCCCAACAACTGTTCTGACAAGTTGATTATAAGTCAGTTCAGATGTACATTAAATCTTCTTTTCTTTTTCATTAGTATTGCCTTTAGATGTCAGTAGCTCTATAAGAAATGTTTCCTCTTTGTCTCCAGAGTTTGAAAATATGCTTACACTTATGTGTCAATCTGGGTAGACTAGAGAAACAAATTTCATAGACACGCATATGGATATAAGGAAAAGGTTTATGCAAGAGGAACAGGACATTGAGAAAACACCCCAGCCCAGTCCAGTTCAAAGTCATGAATCTGATATTAGCCCATATGCCCGAAATCAGTCTATAAAGTCTCCTTCCAACTTATGAAGTCACAGGTTAGTGGGTGCAGAATCCTGGTGCTGGCAGGGGTCTCCCCATGGTTCCTTGCTTCCAGGGCGCAGGATTCATCCACAGCATCCCGTGGTGGCAGAAGCAGCTTATCACTGGCAGAGGTCTCCATGTGGCTGCCCAAGCTTCAGAGGTCTGCCTCCATCAGGGCAAAACCATGTGGTCTCTCTGATGCCTCCTCCAGCTTCTTGGACGCTGCCATCTTGTTTTGTCCATGATTCATCGTCTCTGAGACTAACTCTCAACAACTGAGGAGATAGCTTCTCATTTTCACGAGGGAAATATGGCGAGATTTCCCAGACATATCAGGAGAAAGCCATGCCCACACAGAGGACTCATTGGCTACTCAATGCCTGTCTCCAGATTAATAGGCTAGACTCCACTCCTACATCTCAATCATGAAATTAACATAAGCACACGACTGCCATAATGAACACATACATTTTACTATATACGTTAAGTTACATAAATCTGAAAGTAACTGCTTTCATCATCGCTAGAATATATGAATTGGAGAATACTTATATTCATATATATATACATACACATATATATTTCAAAAGGTTTAGTGACACAGAGATGATTCTGTACTAACAACATTATTCTTAATGCCCTCTCTGTCCACCACCTTAAACCTTTGGCTTTTGGTGGTAACAATAACTTCATCAAGGGTATGCAGATTAAGTCTAAATCTACATTCCTAAAGACCTCACTGAAAAAGTTTTGATTTTCAAGTCCCTCAGCTTTTGGAGCTCTGTTTGTGTTTGGAGACTGAGGTCTAGATGATGATAGAAGCATCGCTTACCTGGGGTGCACAGGCCTGCCCCATGCACATCAAACTGACAGAAAAGCTCCATAGAAAGACTCCAATGATTTCCACAGTAATTTTCTGGACTCATATTTCTCTTCTTGTAGCTTAGTCCCATATCCTAGATAATATTCTTATTTGTGTATTTATTTCACAGGGCAATTTCCCCGTTTGGGTCATATTTTTTTTCAAAAGAAAGCTATTATTTCCATCCATGTTTATACATGTATAGTTATCTTAAAAAGTCAAGGGAGCATGCTTGGGGACAAATGTAAACATCTTTATATATACATGTGTATGGCTATTCCCTCTTATCATACATATACATTAAAAGCCCTGAAAGCAAACCAATAGATTCTATTTCCGCTCTCTTCCCACCATAAACTTTCCAATATAATCTTGTTTCCCCCTATAGACCTAGTCCTAATTTGTCTTTTCTTTATCTCAAAATTCCTGGGCTGTCAAGCCAAGTTACTCTTAAAAGGACTCTGGGAATTGCAGTCAAGAAAAAGATATATTAAAGTATCATTATTCAAACATAAAAATTTAATAAAAATGTTAACAAGGCTTCCCCAAGGTGGGGGTGTTTATTGCTTATTTTTTTCAACAGCACAATTACATCTCTACAGATAGCAGTCAAGTATAACATATGATACTTGCTGTTTACAGAAAATATGAGAGAAAGAGACTCCTATGCTCCTAACACACAATATAAAACTTTCTTTCTTGTGTAATTTTAAACTATTTTAATTTCCCCCTCAAATAACTTCAAAAGAAAGGTCAATCATAAATGATGGTGGTGACTTTTTAATTTGCGACATCTAATCTTCACTTTAGGGTTCGCCAGTCACATCTCACTGTGTCCTGTTGCAGATGCCCTGACACAATTCATCATGGCCAAGGTGATCCAATATTGTGTGGCATTTTTTTAAAGGATATTAAATGGTGGCAGAAGATGTGACTGAAACCCGTCAGTGTGGGCCCAAGGGGCACTGTTCTTCACTAACAGTTTGCTCTCTCAGAGTCTGGCTCGAAGAGTTATTATTGTCCTTTCTGTATAAACATCTTTATCCAAATAGTCTCCTCTTATGTCTAATATATGCATTTCTGTCATATGAAAGCCACTTGCTTAAGCTGCTTTTCTGTCTATTTGTAGTCTGTTCAGATACACAGTCCTCAGCAGGGGTCTGGCTCCATGATTCATTGCCTCAGATTTCCTATGGAGCTTACATGATGCTCGCTAAACCCCATACGGTTTTGTATCCATTATAACCCAGGACAAGTAAGCGGGGCTCAAGAATCTGAGCATCCATCTAAGAATAGCTCCCTGACGCCTTGCCTTACTCACAATAAATGAACAATGAACTCTTTACATGCTAACCTCGTATGAGGAGGAGAAATTATAGGCGTTTGCTTGAGTTAAATAAGGGAAAAAACATTTAGAGTGAAGCTCCTTAAATGAGCAGGTCAATAACTAGTTTACAGAGACCAGGGCACCTGGCTAATGGGAGAATAAAGAATTATGCTTGTCACAGAAAAAGAAAGATGCTGTCCTGGTTTAGTGCTAAATAATTACATTCATTATACCGAGAATCGCTCTGCAAGTGGTCGGTTGCACTAGTTAATTCATTAGCAAAACTAATCGGCAAATCACAAACAACAATTGGGGGGTAAATTTAACCAATCTCAATAGAAGATTTGGTAAAGCAGCATCTTCTTTATATGATGAAAGGGAAATAACATTAGAAAACTGCACATAAGATGCCATTACACACAGCTCTTTACTTTGTCCTGTGTTACAGGAGAAAAGAAGGAAGGCAGCTAAGACAGTGTGAGGCAGGGTAGGTGCATGCATTATTTACTGACTTATTTCCCCAACCCCAAAAGTCAAACTCACTGGTCCTTGGGCTGATTCTGAATCACTGCAGTTCTATAGGACAAGGTGACGACTGCTGCCTTTGGTTGTCTGAAGCTGTGAATCTTTATGGCAGCAGAAAATCGCATCGTTAACAACGGTTATTAGTGACAGGTGGTTTTCAACTGTTGACCTTGCCGTCAGCGGTCCAGTGCATACCCACCTACATCACCACTACACTACTCTTTTGTTGACTTATTTCAGATAACCAAAAATGTCCCAGGGTTTTAAAGTTTATCATAGCAATGAATAGAAAACTACCTCTAGAAGACATTTTCCACTCTCTTTGCCTTTCAGAATGTGATGGTAAATTTACAAGAGTAAGCATAGCCATATTTCACCAAAGTAGTATGTAATAGCCATACTATTATTCTCAAGTGCAATGATGTAACTTAGATCCATATAGCCAAGGAAGGCATGGGGAGATTTTACTTACTTACCAAGCCACTTGAGGATGGAGTGGGCCAACTGTATCGGATGCAAAACTTCGAAATCATGAGAAAGGTTTTCATCTTCATTGTATTAATTTGTTCACTTGTGCATTTCACATGCATCACTGTGAATAAAGAAAGCTCCTATAAGACAAACAGTACTTTTATTGCAGAGGGCAGGGAGGGCAAGGAGGGAAATGCTAGATTATTATGGGCACTATGATTCTTGTTAAGAAAATGTATGTGGGATTTTTCATGTTTCTTTTCTTCTAAAAGAAAGTTCCTTTACTGCCTCCCCCCCCCACCCCATGCTGTAAATGAAGAACAGATTGAAACAGACAATGCTTAGAAAGATGTCAAGATGGAAGGCTAACATATAAAAGGCTCAATGAGCCTCTTGGCTTTAGTCTGCCTTGTCATCACAGAGCAGCACTCACTTTTCAGCCACAGTCCAGAAACAACAATTCGACTAATCTACTGAATTCAGCTGGGCGGGAATCAAGGATTCTAGGATCCAGGATCCAGGATCCAGAATCAAGGATACTAATGAACTCATTGCATAGTCTTACCCCGATAGAGATCACAGCTAAGGCAGCCTTCATATAGAATCCCAGGACATCACCATGGGTGGTAGCATCCGAGTCATGGAGATGTATAAGTGAAGTCATCTCATCCTGACTTGTCTTTGGACACCTCAGGGTCTCTGTCAACAAAAGATCAGGGGAATCATGGACATTATCATGATTTTAGTTTTAGGTTCTCTCTTCTGAGAGAACTGGGGGAAGGAGGTGAGAGGAGTCCGAGATTCTGCTGTTCTCTTTTACGCTCGAACAAGGATTCTCAACTTTCAGTGTTATTGACATTTGGGGCCAACGCCTTGTGGTGACGTGGGATGCACTGGGCTCAGCTGGATGTTGGACAGCATCTCTAACCTCTGCCTTGTTGAGCAAATGACCTTCAGGTCACATCTGACTACCTCTGACAGCCAAGGCTGATTGTCACAAGGCAAGGGTCAGACACATCTCTATTCTGCCATTCATAGCACTCTCTTCTTCTACTACTACTATTGTGTTCAATAATTAATTGCAGTGATCACAGCCAGTATGCACAACTAGAGCGTTTGTTAAAGGCCTTTACAATGCACATTGCAATATAGGTGAGAAATGCTCAGGAGACTGTTGTTCAGTGAGAATGCATTACAAAAATGCTTTCTGTAACTAAAAATAATAATGCCTAGAGACATTGCTATGCCACAGTAAGCCTCATACAGAAAATGCTATGTCCAGCTCGATGGATCAGTGAATCCAGATCCATGAAGTAAGTGCCCAGAGGCACCCTGTTGCAGTAAGTCACAAGCTGAAGTCACTCAACTCCACCTTCATGGGTCAATGAACCTAGTTCCCACAATCCCCTCACTCCATGAACCAGGCTCCTGCTCCAAAGTCCTCAGCTTTCTTTGCTCTGTAGAATCAGAAGTGCACCATTCTCTCTTGTGCTCTGACTCCTGGTTCTCCTCCTCTGATGTCAAAGCTGTCAAGGAAGTTTAGTGCACAAGAATGTTGGGGTCCAGAGGACACACTCCACTCCTTGTTCTTGCTAATAGTGAGATTTTGTCCTTCCTGCTTTTCATAGGACTCATCATATACACAGCAGGATGACAAGCCCATGAAATTTGTTCACAATTATTCATAGGTGAACACTAACCATGTATTTCCCCACCTTCTTACCCAACCAATTGGGAAAAGGGTGTGATAATTCGTTGCAGTAGCCACAGAGAGCATAGTCTGTCTTTGCCTAACTTGCTCAGCTGAAATCTGTTCACCACAGGTGACCCTGGTGTCATTTGAAACATCAGGGGCATCATTTCCAGCATCAAAGTAAGAACTCAAAATACACCACCACAGTAGAACAAATTGACAGGTGGTTGTCTTTCTCTGCCTTCTCATAGGAATCTATTTATAAACGTACTTTCAAATGATGTGTGTGTGTGAATTCACCTACATGGGTATTCTATTGTGAATTTACTTTGCTTGTATCTCCTACTAGATAGTAAACTCCTTAAAGGCAGGGAGTTTGCTTTAAATAGCCTTAACATGTAGGATGTTCTTTGGTGTAAATGGCACAAATTCAAACAAAATGAGAAGAGGGAGGAAGAAGAGGAAGAGAGAAATATAGGACAGAAGGTGAATGTCAGAATTAAAAATAGCTCTCTGTTAGCAAATATATTCATGAGAGGGCATTGATGATAAGTAGGGCTTTATGTGTTGGGCTACAACCACAAAGTTGGCAATTTAAATCCAACCAGCCTTTCCCAGGAAGAAAAATGAGGTTGTCTATACCTATAGGGATTTGCAGTCTTGGAAACCTGAAGAAGCAGTTCTATTCTGCCCCAGAGGCTGGCTGTGGGCCAGAATCAACATGATGGCACTGGATTGGAAGTAAATTATTAATCTGAAACATTCAGACCAAAGTGATATTTGGTAGTTCTTAGCACAACTTCAAAATATATTTACACAATTAAAGGAATTAGGTAAATTTGTTACCTGCTCTTTTAATTGAGCACTTTTCCTTTCCACAAGATATCTAGCCTGAAAAGCCCCTGGGGACTGTTTTCTAGCCACTTGGTGAAAAGTTGTGAAATTTCTATTAATATTCAAATTTAAAGTAGTTTGTGGTAAAGGGCCTGAACTTTCTTGGTTGTATTAAAATTTTGCCTTTGTCACTTTGAAAGTTTTTTTTTTCAATTAAGTTTTGCAATATGTTTGGTTTGGGGAATCTTCAGCCTCAGAATGATTACATGCACAACTAATTCTCGCTTTGAATATCACATTGAGAATTCTGCTTAGTGTCTAAAGCAGGCAATATTATGGTTATTGCATCCTTCAAAGTTACTACCTTTGAATGAATGTCTTATAATAACAGGAGAGAAAGGAAGATAGGGCACAGGGGAATGAATCATTAGAAGAACTCAAATTTACTTCTAATTGTGATCCCTTTTAGAGCAATTATGCTCACCTAGTTACCCCCAAACTACAGATAAGAACCCATTATCACTTCCTTTTGCACTGCTCGCTTTCAAGAGAACATAAATACATGAGGACGATTTTTCTCTCCTTTCAGGTAATTTTTGAAACACATGATATAACAAAAAAAGTGAGGACAGGTATGATCGACTGCATAACTTGATTTAAATATCCATTGCCTTTCCATGAAAGAGATTATATCTTTCCATCCTACTGTTTGATAAAATAATTGCCATGGCCTAGAAAGTGTGAGTGCAAAGTCTTGCCCTACTTCCCAGATGAAGTGTTCAGAGATGTCACCAGTCCATCGTTTAATTTTCTCCTGACAGTGAGGCCATTTGCCAGATAATAAATAACTGGTTTTTCAACTGGAGCTCCAACTAAGAATTCCATGTAGCACAGATGCATTTAATCTATGGAAGTATGCTACATGATTGGGAAAACAAATTCTTATGATGAGCTATTGATTCCCTCCCATTCATTTACAAATTGTTTTTAGAGGGCCTACTACGTACCAGACACTGTTCTAAACACTGACTGAGATTGCATGAATGAATGAAATAAACAGAGATTCTACCTTCATTGGCATTCTGATGAGGGTAGAACATAGTCAAATCAATGAGGGCTACAGTAAGAAATTATACTGAAAAAATGGTATGAGAGAAAATTAATAAGCAGATGATGGATTGAGAGGTGCTGAAGAAGGCCTGCTGGAGCATGAGTTAAAGGAATCGACTGCTAAAAAACCTTTTCTAATCCACCAAATGCCCCGCAAGAGAAAGAGGTGAGAGTCTGCTTCTCTCAAGATTTTAGCTTTGAACACAGTATGGGGTGTTTCTACTCTGTCCTACAGGGTTATGATTGATTTGATAGCAATGGAATTTTAGAGGGTTGGTGAACATTTCATTTTTAAATAAAATGACCAGACTAGACTTTTTAAATAGATGGCTTTTTTTTTAGTTAAACTTATTTCACCTTTTAATTTTTATTTTCAGAATAATACTTATTTTAGTATTTTTCAAATTAAAAAACAAAGCAATTATTGGTAACTGTGAGTTAATAAATATATCATATATTTATAGTTCAATCACATCAATCAGAATTGTATGATTGCTCCCACAAATAATTTTCCAAAATTCTCTTTTTTCCTGGATGCCTAGACATTTTACCCCCCCCCCACAATTGTAACTCTCCCAACTCCAGCTAAAACTTTATTCTACTTGATGACCCTATAGTTTCATCAATCCAGGGTTTTGTATACCAATGCATATAAAAACACATAGCACAGTTTCATGCGGATGATCTCCAGTGACATAACACCTCTGAGATACACTGTAATATGATCAAACAGAAATATTGAGAAACAGATCAGGCTGAGCCGGCATCAGAGGGGGATCAACTGACAAAGTTTTAGCTGTTCAAGTCAGGTTTATCCCTTTGATCTTCTATACTCATCTCTCCCATGTACTCTGTTTAATAACCATTTTCCTCCCATCCCTTAATTGAGGACAGAGGGAGTTCATCAGAGGCTTATTTTCTTTGTAGTTCCCACAAATGAATCTTGGGCTCCTTCTGTCATCCACAGTCTTCTGCAAACAGAATTCTCGCTATTTAGGCTCTGATACTAATCCCTCTTTCTTCATTAGATTATATGAGTTACAATCTTCCTGTGACTGATAATGGTATACTTCTGCAATGTGGATTTGGTTGACGTCTCACTTAGATGGCTGCTTGTTTGGAGATCAGCCTTTCAGATCCCAGATGTTATTTTATCTAATAGCTGGGCACCGCTTAATTCCTTCACCACATTTTGCTATAGCACCTGCATGTTTTTTGTTTCCTCCTGAGTGCGAATATTGAGGTCATGATGTAAGAAAAAAAAATTGTTCTTAAGTTAGAGCTAAGACTTATTGAAAACCCCAAACCCATTTCTGGATCTATGTATTGTTGTTATTTTCAATTTATTATTATTTGGGAGTTAATACATCTATCAATCATTCCATAGTTCAAGCACAATGTGACAGTCATGTAATCTGTTGTCAATTTGAGGATTAAGAGTGCAGGGGTTGAGGCTAGCCTGTCAATCTGCAAATAGCCAATGAGACCTCTGTGTGGGGATGGCCATCTGAGAATTGTGGGAAATGAGTAATTCCTTCCTGGAGATGGAGACACTATCTCTCTTGATTCACTTCGTTGGAAGCTTTCTACTGACAACACTTGCTTAAAGACTCTCTACTGACAAGGCTTACTTCCTGTGAGTCATCCATGAGGGAAAGGTCACATGGAGCTACCCTAGTACCCTGAGCCAGACAAACCACGTGGATGCAACCAGATCTTTGAAGCCAGAGCATCCTCTTGAAGACCCCAGGTAGCACTGAGATATTTACAACACCACCAGCTCCAAAGGAATTCTACCTATCTGACTTAGGATAGTCTTGCATTCGACATCATTGCATATGTTCCCTGAGTCTGAAGAAGACTTTATAAACTGGTATGGGACACATGGACTAATAGCAGACTTGTGGGCTTGGACTGGACTGGATTGGAGTAATCTCTTAATGTAAAATTGCCTCATCTGTAGACGCTCCATTTTATAAATATGCATTTTTATAAAATTGTTTTTCTAGTCTACCCAGACTAACACATTATGGTATCTTGGAAGTAGGATATTGGAGAAACAAACCATAAAGATGGGAAGTAGATGTTTGTTTGACTTCTGCTGCGTGGTAGTGTTTCTTCTTGGGCTAGCCAGAAGTCAAGCATGTCCATACAGTTTACTGGGTAGTTTTCTAGAAATAATATGAGAAGTTATAATTTTGATTATTTTACTTGGATATTCATCTTTGGTTATTCTTGAATAAGATTACAAAAATGAATATAATGTATATTGTGAGCTCGGTGTAGAAATCACCATTTGTATTTCTCAGAAGTTATGCTGCTTAAGGAAAAAGTCTGACAGAAGGGCAAAATGGCTGACAGAAAGCATGATACTGGTTTGATGACTTCAGAGAACTGGTCCCATATGTTTGTATCAATAGACTACTTCTAGATAAGTTAAAAAAGATTGAATTGAACTGTTTTAAGAATTGAGTTTAGTATCTGATTCTACTTTGTTTATACTGATTTCCTCTGTTTATTATTATTGATATAATGATTGATAGAAATGATTTGGGGAAGTATGAAAACATGGAGTTTGTAAACCCCCTTGTCTCAAGACGTTAGTTTGATCTTTAGATGGGTTTAGGCCATGCCTAGAAAGTAGTCTCTGAAGAGATTAGCCCCACCCAGTGTTTTGAAGTACTCAAGGTATTTGCATTCCAAGATATCTGCCTAGGAGCAAGATTGACAGATTGAAGGGAAAAAGGAAATTTTTGGAGTTGGAAATTTTGAACTAGTGGTTTGTACCAGAAACTGGAAAAAAAATCTGGAACCATGAAGAAAACTTCTCTCTAGGACTGACTGCTAAAGTAAATCTGTGGCAAGCTGAAATGCTTGCTAGGTGACCATCAGGATCTATTGCTGAGTGGAAGTGGGAGAAATGAAGCAATAAAGAGATGGGTTGAGTTTGACCACTGACACCCGTGGACTTGGTTCACAGGAACTAGAGAAGATAAGAGTGGGTTGACTTGTCTGAACTTCATGACCTAGCATGAGAGGCCTAGGCTTGTTGAGAATTTGTCATGGTCTAAGGCAAGGAGACTAATGGACAACCCTGGTGAGGCTAAGAGAGGATGCTCACACTGAGTTGACCAGATGAAGAGAAGTTATTTGAACCTGTGAACTGGTGTATATTGCTGCAGACTTTATGGATGGCCTGTTCTGATTTAACTTTGCTTATGATGTGGACTTCACAAGGTTCCAACTAGAATGAAGATTCTTCACGTCGAAAAACAAGTTTGTTTCCTCAGAGCAGTGGGTTGACATAAATCGGCAGTCTAGAAATTAGATACTCAAAATGGGCACATAAAGGAATGAAGTGGATGTCTTATAAATTCTCATAGTTTGGGGAATATACCCAGGATTATAGGATTAAGGTGTGGGTATTACCTAACTGCAATTGTAAGGCATAGAGCATTTTTTTTGTTTTGTTCACTTCTAGAATATTATGTTTAAATGAGGGGGGCATGTGTTGAATTTTATACATTTTAGTTTTACCCTTTAGGTAGAGATATTATTTTATTATTGCTTGAAAATTACATATGGTTGCAGAGCTATTTGAATGTGTCAAATTGACAAGGGGTGTTCTGTGACAGTCACCTAATCTGGTTTAAATTTGAGGATTAAGAGTGGAGTCATCTGGAAATAGCCAATGAGACCTCTGTGAGGGCATGGTCTTCTCCTGAGAACTGTGGAAAATGTGACAATTCTTTCTTGGAGGTTGAGACTATCTCTCTCCATTCACTTCCTTGATGGACACTTTGTACTGACCACACTTGCTTGGAGACTCTCTACTGACAGAGTTTTCTTCTGAGATTTCCATGAGGAAAAGTCACAAGGAGCTACCCTAGTCCCCTGAGCCAGACAAGCCACGTGGATGGAACCAGGCCTCTGCAGCCAGAGGATCCACTTGGAGATCCTGGCCAGCACTCAGTTGATTACAACACCTCTAGATACAAAGGTATTCTACCCACCTGGCCTGTGATTGCCTTGCATTTGGCATCACTGCATGTGTTTTATAAGTCTGAAGAAGACTTTATAGACTGGTATGGGACATATGGACTGATATGAGAATTGTGACCTTGAACTGGACTGGGTTGGCGTCTTAGTCCAGGTAGACTAGAGGAACAAATTTCAAAGCCACGCATATAGATATAAGGAAAGGGTTTATATACAAAAGAAATGGGACATGGAGAAAACATCCCAGCCCAGTCCAGTTCAAAGTCACAAGTCCAAAATTAACCCATATGCCCGAAATCAGTCTATAAAGTCCTTTTCTGACTCACAAAGTCACAGGTCAGTGGGTGCAGAATCCCGGTGCTGGCAGGTCGCCTCACCTCCAGGGCTCAGGGCTCATCAAAAGCAGAAGCAACTCATTGTTGGCAGAGGTCTCCATCTTGTTGCCCCAGTTTCAGAGGTCTGGCTCCATCAGGGCAAAGCTGTGTGGTCTCTCCGCCACCTCCTCCAGCTTCTCGAATGCTGCCAGCTTGTCTTATCCATGATTAATCGTCTCTGGGACTAACTCCCAACAACTGGGGGAGATAGCTTCTCATCTTCACGAGTGAAATATTGCGAGATTTCTCAGGAGTCTCAGGTGAAAGCCATGCCCACATAGAGGCCTCATTGACTACTCAATGGCTATCTCCAGATTAACAGGCAAGACTCCACCTCTACATTTCAATCATAAAATTAACATAAGCACATGACTGCCACAGTTGGGATGTTCTCCTAATGTACAAATGCCTTTTCTAGAAAGCGTTATATACTTATGCATGTTTATGAATTTGCTTCTCTAGTTTACCTGGACTAACACACACATCAAAGAGAATTATCCCATTGCTTCCATATTCAGTTTCCAAACATACTTCTTCTTTATGGACTCCTTGACATCATCTCTCTTTTACCACACCACAACCCCTATATCCAACCCACAAAACAAAAAAAGAAACAAAAACCTTATTCTACTTGCTGTCCCTATAGGTTCAATGATCCTGGGTTTCATTTACTGAACAACAGAAAAATTTATAGCACAATTTCAAGAAGGTGTCCCCCAATGGCATAACACCTCTGAGATATACCCTAATATGAAAAACAAAAACCCAAATAAAACAGAAAGTCCATCACAGGTGTGCCGGGATAATATATATCTTAATACAGCTATAGTAAGAACATGTTTGTCTGCCTCCCAACAGTTCAACAATCTCAGTAGAGCTGTATTCCAGTCCCTCAGACACCATGTATTTTCCACTTAAATCCTCAGGTCACAAGTGTGTCTGAGGTAGAGTCCAGTTCACCTAGTGCAATTTCCAGATCAGATCTCACTTACACATCATCTGAGGCATACCATTCACCTTGAAGATCCAGACACAGAAGCTGACTAGGCTCCCCAGGATACCCCCAGAAACCTGGGTCAATGTGGTCCATTAATTATTTTTATGTGGTCCTTCTAATTATTTTTTAAAAATTATTTTTCTGGAAAACCTGAAAATCTACTAAAACTTAGCATTGTTTGTGGTAATAATACAATAGTAACTGCTATTTGGTAGATTTGTAATTGCTTTGGCTAGTTTTCTTTGACTTGGACCCATAGAGATCCATTTGTGCAGAGTAGAATTACTCCATAAGATGGTCAAGCCTGTGATCTTTTGGAAGTAGATAGCCATGCTTCCCTTCTGAAATTCTTCTGGGTGCGTTCAAGTCATTAATGTTTTGAATAGTAGTCAAACACTTAGCCAACTGTACCATCTAGTCACAGGTACATTTTGTTGTTGTTCAGTGCCATTGAGTTGGCTCCAATCCATAATGACCCTAAACACAACAGAATCATGTCCTTCTTCAGGGACTGGTTTCTCATGACAATAGCTCCAAAGTATGAAAGAGGAAGTCTTGCCATCCTTGCTTCTAAGGTGCACTCTGGCCATACTTCTAAGACAGATCGGTTTGGTCTTTCAGCACTCCATAGTGTTTTCCATGTTCTTCACCAGCACCACAATTGAAATGCATAGATTCTTCATTTGTACTTTTGATATGAATATACATATAATTCAAATTTCAAAATATTCTTATCAAACATATGATAATTATGTATTTTTGAGATATAGAATTTTAAAGGTCAAATATTGACTGTGAATTTAAGAAAATGAATTCTCTCAAAATGCTTCCCTAAGAGGTGAAATAGAATGAGGAAAAATGTTTGAGAATGAGTCCCCTGGACATGATAGTGAAAATGAATAAGACAACCTAATAAGCTCTACAATGACAAGAGAGATATTGTGCTACCTGGCAACTACCTCTTTCGTTTTTTTTTCTCAAAAATCAAGTACACTAAGCAGTGATGAACCAAAATGAAGTGGAAATTATGGACCAATATGATTAATACTATATAATTAATATTTTGTTGAAAATAATTAAAAATAGATACAGCAGTATATCAACAGGAAACCTCCAGAAATTCCATCCAGATTCAAAAGAAGACATGGAATAAGGAATGTCACTGCTGAATTTCATGTACCTTGGGTGGAAGAAGAAAATGCAAGAAAGATGCTTCCTTGTGTTTGATTGAATATGAAGAAAAATAAGTTATGCAGATTATAGAAAATTATAGATAAACTGCATTTTGAAGTTTTCTGCTTAGATATTTTACTTTGCTGTTTATTCCAGACACCAGTGTCTCAAGGTGTAGAAGAAATTTCAGAGTCCTGACATAAGCGTGGATCTTTTATTTTGTTCCTAATGTATTTTGCTAAATCATTTTATTTGGGGTCTTTACAGCTCTTATACCAATCCATACATTGATTATATCAAGCAAATTTATTCATATGTTGCCATCATTTTCAAGACCTTTTCTTTTTACTTGAGTTCTTGATATCAGCCCCCCCCTCCCCTTCCTTATCCCT
This sequence comes from Nesogale talazaci, assembly GCA_004026705.1. Classification (NCBI taxonomy): domain Eukaryota; kingdom Metazoa; phylum Chordata; class Mammalia; order Afrosoricida; family Tenrecidae; genus Nesogale; species Nesogale talazaci. The sequence continues at coordinate 92,819 of PVJH01002316.1, forward strand.
TCCACCCTCACTTCCTTATGAACCCTTGATAATTCATAAATTATTTTTTTATATCTTATACCATCTGCTAAGATTATAACTCATTTTTATTAAGTACTTTTGTTGAGGGCACTTACATCTCTTATCACAACCCATATATTCACCCAGTGTGCCACGCACATTTGCACATATGCTGTCATCATTTACAAAGCATTCTGTTCCCACTTGAGTCCCTGATATCAGCTCCCCATTTCTTCCCCCTCTCTCCCTCCTCCCTCCCTCGAGAATTCTTGATAAGTTATAGATTATGTTTTCATATCTTACATTTTCCCCTATTGACCCTTGCCCACTTTTCTTTTGTTTGCCCCCTGAGAGAGGGTCATAGGTTGATCCTTGTGATTGATTTTCTCTTTCTTCCCCCTCCCCCCAAATTCTCTTGGTATCTCTACTCTGATTGTTGGCCCTGGGGGGTTGATTCATCCTTGATTCCCTGTGTTGTGGGCTCTTGTCTGTAGCAGTGTGCTTGTTCTGATCTAATCAGCTCTGTAAAGTAGACTTGAGTTCATGATAGTCAGGGGAAGGAAACACCAAATAACTAGAGGGAAGTTGCGTACTTTGTGGGTGCTATAATGTACCCTGACTAGCTCATTTCTTCCCTGTGACCCCTCTGTAGAGGGATGTCCAATTGTTTATAGATGAGCATTGGATATCCATTCCATACTTTGTCCCCCATTCACCTGGGTCATGATTTTGTTCTAGGTCTTAGATGCCTGGTCCCTAATCCCATCAACACCTCATAATGATATAGGCTGGTGTGCTTCCTCCATAGGGGGTTTGTTGCTTCTCAATTAGATGGCTGCTAATTTATCTTCAATGTTTTAAGACCCCAGATGCTATATATTTCCATAGCTGAGAACCATCAGCTTTCTTCACCACATTTACTTATGCACCGATTTTATCTTCATTGATCATGGAGGGTAGGTGAGCATCACAGAATGCCAGATTGTTAGAACAAAGTGTTCTTGTGTTGAGGGAGTCCTTCAATTCAGGCCCAATGTCCGTCTGCATCCTTAATTCTTTACATATAAATATGAGTATATAGTTTCATTCCCTCCCTTGAAAAAAAATATATGTGTATATATATATATATGGTATTTAGGCCTCTATAAATGTTCTTTGCCTCCTGGGTCTTTCCTCGATCTCCTCTATTTCTTTTTGCTTCCCACTTTTCCCACTATCATGTTCAGTCTTCATTTGGGTTTAATAATCCCTTGCTGCCACATTTCCCATGATTAAGCCCAGTAGACACCCTATGCTCTTCACTCTACTGATTTTAGGTCACTTGCTGTTCCCTTAGCCCTATGTTCACTCTCTCACACCTTCCTTTCTCCACCTCTCCTCCTGTATCTCCCCTGGAACTATTGGTCCCATTCTTTCCATCTCTGAATAATTTATCCTGCCTATCTTATCTAGATTGTCATGCACATATGTGTTATTGTTTTTGTTTTGTTGCTCTTGACTTCTTTTGTCATTTTATTTGGCTTTGCTGGAATTTTATGCTTGTTAATGTATCTGCATGTCTTGACATACAGTGGCATTGTATGCATCTCAGCACTGGTAGAGGGCTCTTTGTGGCTTCTCCACCTTCAGAGGTCTGGCTCCATCAGTGTCTTTCCATGTGTTTTCTCAATAGGGATGTGTAACAGGGTGTGAGTCTCTGTCCTACTTCGAGTGAGCTATTTATCTTTTTTGTGCCCCCAAATGAGGTCATCTAGTTACTACCTGATTGACAGGCTAGACTCTATCCCTTTACTCTGAATTCTCACATTGACACCAACTTATGTTAACTACCACAGTAGAATCGCTCCTGTGAGTTCCTGAAATTAATTCTTTGCAAGAGAAGAAAGCCCATCTTTCTCTAGGAGCATTACTGGTGATTTCAAACTGTTGATTTAGCAGTTTGCAGCCCATTGTGTTACCAGTAATCCACCAGGGCTCCTCTCTAAACTACTAGGCATTTTTTGATTAAGTTTTACTGCTGTCTATTTGAAGACTTCTGGTAGTGCTTCTGGGTAAGCGTTGGACTGCTATCTGTATGGCTAGTGGTTCAAGTTTATCAACCTCTCTTCAGGACAAAGATACATCTTTGTATTATTGTAATGATTTATAGTGTTGGATTCCCAATGAGTTGGAAATGACTTAACGGCAATGAAATTTAGATTTGACTGCTTTACCTCTTTATTTAACATCTATATGTGTAGACTATCTCTATCACTTACTTGAGTAAAATTTCAAAATCCCACCTTCCCCCAGTACTCATGGATGTGCAAATTGAGAGTTAATGCATCATGAATTAGCAGCTTACAAGGAAGAAGGCTGTAGTTAGCTTGGTTCCCTACAATACCAAGCAAGTCGCCCAGGTACTTATACAATAAATCATATTAGTACCTGGGGATTTTGGTTTTTAGCAATAAAAAAAACATAGAGGCTGTCAAACTGACTTTTAATTGAAAGGCTATTCACATCATTGGCTAGTTAAATGACTGGGCAAATGAGTTACCTTTTCTGGGATGCTGTTTCTCTTCATCCATGAACTGGAAATGATGTTTCTTACTTTATAATAATGGTGGGAAGATTAAGTAAGATTCCACAGAGAGCTCCTAGGTTTAAGTCATCATTTTGGAATATGGTTTCAGGGTATTTCCAAACAATCACATTTAATAATCCGCAGCAGGTCATATCTCTGCTCTTATTTGAACTCTGGGCATTGTTCAAACAAAGCCTCCATTGCACTGTTGTTTATGAATAGTTTTTCTGCCTGATTTTTCTGTACTCCTATGGAGAAGAACCTCTTCTTATTTCTGTCACCCTAACTGCTTTAAAAAACAGAAAAATTTTGTGTTTGTCTAAATTACAAGTAAGTGTATTTCTAATTATTATGGATTCTTTCCCTAAATGTACCTCAAATACATCTATTGTTCCATATATATTAATTTTCAACATTGTATTTAGAATAAAGTCTTTCATGTAAACCTAAAGATAAACAAATTCATCATTCTTCCATCTGAATAATTTTTATGGGCGCAGTCTCATATCTTACTGTTTGAACTCCAAACTTCTTGAGAGTCTCTGCATATGCCATAAGATCTCAATCTTCCATGTCTTAGTATTTGCTGTTCTCTTTCTCTCTCAGCAATACTCGACCCTCTTTTGTTTAGTAGTTTCATTTCTATCTTAAAGACTCAGGTGAAATGTTGCTTTTTCTAGGTAGATGCTCCCTACCCCCATTATCCCTTTGTCCTCATCCGTATTTTCTCATTACTCTATACATTTTTAGAACTTTTCCTTTAAATTGTTGGCATGTCTGCCTATTTCTTCCATTAACACTGTGTACCTTAAAGATGAGTAATATATTTTGGCATCTCAAAAGTCTCCTTGTCTGGCCACTTATTTTCTGCATGACTAGCAATGGATTAGTAAATGTGAAATGTTTGACTGTTTGGGGTAAAATTGCAGGGAATCATAATATGAGGAAATAAACCTTGTGACTGTACTAGGTCAGGAAAACCTGTTTCTGAGTCTGATATGTGGCCTTTGTGAAGGCCTGCTAGTCTATAATATTTATAAGCAGTGATAGGATTGCAACTCTTGAACCAATCCTAAAAATGAGAAACCAAATAAAGGTGCACATGAAACTTAATGCAAGTATCCTCTCTGTGGGTGGAAAATGACACTCTACATCGAAATATTTCAGGATCCGCTAGAACTCAACAATAGAAAAATGAGATCTAAAAACCTGTCAGAGAATGAAATACCAAGTCCAGGAGAAGGAAAGCTTGACATGAGAAAATGTGTTTTTGTCTCTGAGCATGTGTGTACCAAGCAGCAGACACATGTTCTGGGACAGGCATGAAGTGGTACACAGAGGGACTTGAAACAGGATCATAACAGAGGACGTGATTCTACATAGGACGTCGTTTTGGTTTCTAAATTTTCCTAGCCTTAGTGCAAGGGTAGTTTTCCTAAATAAAGTTGTCTTTTGACTGGCTGAAGGCATGCCAGACCTTTTTAGTGCCTGACTCAGTACAGAGCCTCTATGCCACAAGAGTCCTTTCCTGGAAAACTTTTCCGTCTTGCATTCAGAGCCACCAGCAGTCAAATGCTATTAGTATCTTTGACGGAAATGGGGGAGCTCTTGAGAAGAGCCCACTGACTTTCCATGGATGACTCTGATATCCACTTTACGTTGTGTTTAGTAATTTTTCCTACCCCTCTGCAGAAAGCCCATATAAAATGGAAAAATGTGAAAACCCAATATAACCAGTCAGCATAGGTCAAATGGAAAATTGCAGACTAATACGTTTAAATTTCTTCCCACATCTCTGCTTGGAAAATAATTACATAATTTCTCCAAAATAAAGTTCATGTGGATAGAATATAAAAGAGATATTATTTTTGTTTGGTACTTTTTTTTTAAGTGATGTTTTAACCTGAGTATCTACAGTGAATCATTTTCTCTCTGCATTTTCCATTCAGCTAATTGCCAGTTAATTAAATATGTTCATTTGTGCTGAAAATTATACAGAAAAAAATTTTGCTAGCTAACAAATAGGAAGATAGGTAGATCGACATGTTGATAGATGCGCACATATACACAGAGGCTGAGAGAAAGATTGTCAAATAATCTTCTTTATCTTCCCCCTCAAACATAGCCAGTAGATTAATTTCCAAGAATATGAGGCTTAATATAGCTGTTCGGTAAGAAATCAGTGGCCTGTTTACTGCACTTATCGACAATTTGTGAAAGAAGAGACCAGAAAGAAGTCTAATTGCTAGAATGCCAGTTGTGCTTGTTAACACCAGCTTTGTGACCAAATGTTTTTCCACAGTTGTCACATCACACGAGGGTTTCATTACTAACATAATAGTGAACAAGATCACATGAAAAGCTATTGATTGATCTGCCACACAAAGGAAGGACACACTTGTCTCTATTATCACATGCTACATCTTTGACTATATGCAGCAGATGTAGCCCAGTTCTTCCTCTTGCCCAAGTGTAATTTCAAGACTGTCCCAATTCTTTCCGCCTATGCCAATTAGGGTCCCCGTTATTTTTGCATATCCCTTCAGTGGGCTGTGCCCACAAGCCATTATCTTGCTCTAACCCTTTCTGATCTGCAACTAAGACCCAATCGATTCTCTTCAATTGAATCCAGGAGATGTTTGGGGTGTGCACAGTGTTTACTTTATCAATTGTCATTTCTGGCAATAAGAACAAATTGCCACTTTGTGTTAGGTTGGGTTCATGTGTTTTGCAGGAGATTCGCGTATAATTAGACAAGCTAGAAAGGATAAAGGAGAAGAAACTAACACCTCCTACAGTCTCTCCTCAGCCTGAATTGTCAAGAGCTAGGCAGCAGAACAGTGTCTGTGATCCCAAATGAACTGGAAACCATTGGGACCCCAGTGATTCATTTGCTTATCTGTTTCACATGCAAACTCTTTTTACCAACCTTTTACTAGGTTCATGTGTTTCAGAGGAGCATTCGTTTTCATTTTTACATGAACTCAAACAATACCAGAACCTGGAAACGGATTTGTTCCTCAGGGGGTTGAGCACATAACGAAACATATAACCAAACACATAGCTAAACACCCAGTCTTATTCATAAGGATGGGTGATTTATCAGATAGAATGTGAATTGGCTTCTCACTGCCTTGATTTTTCTGTTTATGCTTGTTGAACAGATACAATCCAATGAAGAATAGAAAGTACTTAAAATCTGTCTACCATTAATAGTTTAATTAAAGTGACACATACTTCAAAAGCAGAGAGACAGAAAACATTAATTTTGGTTATAAAGGGCATGGCATTATTAAAGTGCAATTAAAAACAGCATTCACTTACAGTTAACAGCTAAAACCATTTAATTATTTAACACTGCATTGTCACTTCTGACTAACTTCACTTCTTTGATGTCAGAATGTCCCTGTTGATTGTTGTGGTTCACTCCCTTGCATTCCAAATGGGGGAGCATTCTGTGAGCAGCAGCCACCTCATTCTGAGTTCTCTGTTGCACAGTAAGCACTATAAAATATGAAAATTTAACCAGATGTTTTATTGTGACAACTACTACTTTACTAGTTACTTTTGATTACACAGATCATGTCAAAGTTCCACCTCATTTGAACACCGAAGCCAAGGTTGCACTGTCTCTTAGAGACCTTTGAAGAATCAGATGCAGTGTAGTATAATGATGTCTGCACCTCTACTACTTTGTTCTCAATAAGAGATCTCCACCTTCTAACTCAGTGATTTTAGGTAAGCTTTTATAACTTTTCATGATTCAATATCGTTATCTGGAGAATAAAAACACTTACCTAAGAGGATTGTTTCCAGAGTCAGATGAATGAACAATTTAAAAATACTTAGAACATTATTCTACATATAATAAGCATCCAATAATGCTACATGTGGTCATTCTTGTTCCCATTAGACTATGAGAAAAATAAACTGAGATCTATAAAGTACAATCTCAAATGAAAACAAAAAAAATTCAGTGCTGTCAAGCTAATTTCATCCCATAGTGACATATAGGATAGAGGAGCAGTGCGCCCCAGGATTTCCAAGGACGTCATTCTTTATGGTAGCAGACCACATCTTTCTCCCACAGAATGACTCATGGGCCGTCTAAACTGTCCACCATTGTAATGGAAGCCAAGAGCTTTAACTACTGTGCCACCAGGAATCCAAGTTCAAACAATGCAGATCTATTAGACACAAATGAATGCTCCAAGACAGAGCATAATCTAGCCACCAGGAAATCATTAAACCAGATGAGAAAAATGTGCTACTCAGTATGCAAACTGCCAGGAAATCACAAAGACCTACCTGCTATTTTATAAAACTAACTTGGAAATACACTGCGATTGTATTTTAATTTGCCACCACAAAACTACATATGCACATTTATATAAAATATATAACATCTGAAATTTTGTGTTCTCTTTGTGTTAGTCTGGGTAGACTAGAGAAACAAATTCACAAGCACACATATGTATTTAAGGGAGAGGTTTATATACAAGAGAAATGGAATATTGAGAATGCATCCCAACCCAGTCCATTCCAAGTCCATAAGTCTGATATTAGCCCATATGTCCAATACCAATCCAGTAGTCCTCTTCAGACTCACGAGGCACATGCAATGATGCCAGGACAATCAAAGGACTGTGGGTGCAGAATCTTGTGCATCCAGTGGTGGTAGAAGCATCTCAGTGCTGGCAGGAGTCTCTCCGTGGCCTCCCAAGCATCTCAGGACTGGCAGGTGTCTCCATGTGACTTATCTGGGCCCACAGATCTGGTTCCATCAGAGCAAGCCCATGTGGCTTCTCTTCCTCTGATGCTCCAAGACTCAGAGTCCATGCCGCCATCTTGTCCTGTCAATAGCGCATCTCCCAGGAACTGAGTTGATGGTCTCTCATCTCCATTGGGGAAATATTATGAGATTTCCCAGAGATTCTCAGAGAAAGTCATGCCCACACAGAGTTCTCACTGGCCATTTCCAGACTGACAGGCCCAATCATGAAACTGACACATGTGCACGACTTCCACATTCATGTAAGAAAAAAAATCATGAAATCTAACTTCATGAAGTTTTAGTCCATACAAACTGACTTTATTACAGATGGAACACAGAGGTTCAGTGTAGTGACAGTCCATTGGCAGAATAAGAATGGAGGCCTCTTAACAATCCAACCAATATTCTTTTCACTACTTGTGTTTCTCATTGCTTTCATGGATGAGAAATACAGGTGACATTTAGATTTTTTCATAGCTCAAAGACCTTAGAATTAAGCATCAACTTAAATTTCTCCAGTGCTCGTAGAATGTAGATAAAACATCTGAAGCGCTGCTGGATAAACATCAGGAAGACCACTCATGAATATTTGGAAGGGACGTACAGGGCCCAGCTATTCTTATGAGATAACTTGTCAAAATAATAAAAAGGCACTTATCTAGCATGTCTATAAAATGAGTGAGACTACCAGAATAGTCTTTGTGTCCTCACCAAGAGAGGTGAGAACAGAAATTTGGCAGCTGAAAGAGATTTTAGGGTACTATTGAAAGAACATGCATACAAAATTGATACTGCAGTCCCTAAAGGCAGTCAGTTAGTGCTTCTTGGTAGATAATAACTGGAAGCTCAGCAGGCAGAAAAGAACCTTAGCTTGGTAGACTCCAGGGAAGTCATGCCATCTTGGCTAACACCCTCTTTCAGAGCCAAATCTAGCAGCCCGGGGCCAAGGAGTTTCATAAGTGCGCTTCTGAATGGGCTTTTATTAATGAGCCAGCTTCTATGAAGCACTGTTTTTTATGTTCATCAGGAAATATGAGGTTTCTGTTTCCTTATCTCACTACATGCTACTGATGTTCCCATCTTAGTACCAACTAGCTATATATCCATCACCACACATTGGGACGCTGATCTTTGGGCACCTATCATCTCTCAGGGCCAGTCACTTCTTAACACTGGACCCGTTTAACAGAGCATGTAGGCAAGGAACCCTATGCAAGCCTTTTCTTCCCCTCTTTATGTCATCCTATCAGGTTGCCTGTTGCTCTCAGATGCCGTCAAGGTGGTCCTCACCCACAGCAAGCCTATTTACATCAGAGCAAACACCGTCTGGCCGGACACTCTTCTTCCAATGACCCCTGTGCTGAAGCTCATGACTCTAACCTCCCTGTGCATCCATCTTGTTGAGAGGCTCCCCTGTCTTGGCAACCTTCTAAAGTACACTAAAGGTGATGTCATTCTCCTGAGATGGTTCTCTCCTGAGAGAATGTCCAAAACTGAGATGAAGTCTTGCCATCCTTATCTTTTACAGGAATGTTGGTGGCACTTCCTCTAAACCCAATTTGTTTGTTCCTTAGGGAGTCTACTGTGCCTTCAATATTCTTCACCAGCATCAAAATTCAAATGCATTGATTCTTCTCGGGTCTTTCTTATTGAATGTCCGACTTTCATGTGCAATCGCGGCAACAGAAAATGAAACGACCAGGGGCAGGTGCACCTAAGTCTTCAAAGTAATCTACTTGCTTTGCAAAACTTTAAAAGGATTGTATGCAACAGATGTTTCTAATGCCATGTGTCATTTGACCCCATGACTGATGCTTCCATGAGCATTAATTGTGCATGCAAGGAAGATGAAATCCATAACCCTTTCATTCTTTCCTCTCTTAATCATGGTGTCATTTATTGACCCTGTTGTTAGAATTTTGGTTTTCTTTTTAGTTTTCTTTTTTTTTGGGGGGGGGGGCATCACTGCCCTCAGGTGGTGGGAGCAGGAGGCCCAGCCTTTGCTCCGTGGAACTGGAATTGAACCTCCATCCCGGTGGGCCACAGTCCCACGCACAACCACTACGTGACCGGGGCTCAGCCCTCTTTTTAGTTTTCATTGAGTTGTAATCCGTGTCGAATGCTGCAATCTTTAATCTTCATCAGCAAGTGCTCCAGGTCATCCTCACTTTCAGCCAGCAGGGTTTTATCATCTGCACATTGCATTATTAATATGCCATCCTCCAATTCTGATGTCACAATCTTCTTCTTGATACAATCTAAGTTTGTTTTTTTGTGTGTGGCATCACTGCCCGCTGGTGGGAGTGGGAGGCCCATTCTTGCTTCTGGAGAACTGTTGCTGGATTTGAACCACCTGGCTGCAGTCCCGCGCATAACCACTACGCCAGCAGGGCTCAGGCACAATCTAAATTCTCTGATTATTTTCTCAACACACAGATTGAATATGGATGATGAGAGGATACAAACCTAGTAGATACATTTCCTGATTTTAAATCATGCAGTCTTCTCTTATTTTGTCACATAACTGTCTCATGAACCTGTACAAGTTCTGCATGAGCACACTAAAGTTTGTGGATTTCCTGTTCTTCCCAAAGCTATTCCTAGTTTATTGTGGTCCACAGAGTCAAATGTCTTTGCATAATCCATAAAATTGCAAGTAAACATCTTTCTGTTGTTCCTTGTTTTCATCGAAGATCCACTTGACATGCGGGATAATGTCCATCTTCTATGTCCTCTCCTAAACCTGGAGTGAACCTCTGGCACCTCCCCTTCAATGCTCTGCTACAATCACTGTTGGATGGTCTTCAGCAAATTTACTGGTTTGTGATATTAATGATGTTGTTGATTATTTGAGCATTCTGTTGGGTCACTTTTCTTTGAATGGATACACAAAAAATGGATCACTTCCAGTCAGCTGACGAGATAACTATCTTTCAGTTTCTTGGCACAGATGAGTGAGTGCTTTCAGTGTTTTATGAGCTTGTTGTACTATTTCTATTTGTATTCCATCAATTCAGGGAATCTTGGTTTTGGTTAATGAAAAAAGCAAAGTTTTTCAGTGAAGCTTGACCTTCTTATTTCGGTACCATTGGTTCTTGTCCATATACTAACTCTTGAAATGGTTGATTATTGACTTGTTCATTTGATTCTTCCTTCACTGTTCAATATTTTGCTCATAGAAACGTTTAATATTGCAACTCAAGGCTTGCTTTTTTCTTAGTTCTTTCAGTTTAAGCTTGCAGGATGGGTCCTTGAAAGAGGCCCGGTCCCTGTCTTCTTGTAATTTCTTCTTCCATAGGATGTGTCCCTCTATTTCTTTCCTTATATCTATTTATATCTTTAAGCCATCTGCCACTTCTCTAGGTGACTGTGTAATCATGTCTAGTCCTATGCAAAGTGCCGTTAGGTACATTTGGGAGGTGACACAGAGATAAAATACAAAAACCACCAAGTTGAAGCATGAAGGCATATAGCTAAATCACACACAAAAACATCTGAATTATCAGGAAGACTTAGGTAAGAGTTCAATAACACAGTTTAATACATAAGCAAGAGTTATAGAAGGGACTGATTTAAGTGGGTTAGACTATATCAGGATGGGCTTCCCAGAAATCACAGGACTTGTGCTGATATTTGAGAGTGCTGAGAATCTTAGACAACCAGAAAAGTAAAAGATGTTTACTAGACTAACTAAGAACAATACAGAGAGAGAAGGAATAAGAATGAAGACAAGTCTGGGTAAAGGTATAACAGAGGAAAGCTATTAGAACAGAAAGAAATAAATGAATATGCACATTATTGAGGTTTAAAAATACTGGTTAAAGTCGGGCAGTGTATGGGGCAGTTATGGACAAGTCTTTGTACTTAGTTACCCCTATATCATCACCTGAGAATAAAACAAATAAAAACCCAAGACAACTGAGCTCCAGGTAGGCACTGGGAACAGCTTTCCTGAATTATTCCTGTGAAGTCTCTCTGCCGGATAGAGAGAAGAGGTGGTAATGAATTCAAATGTGAGTCGTGTTCCTGAGCCTCCTGTCCCACCTTGCTTTGACTTATTGAATGTGCAGAACCATCCTGGCTGCACAGCCTCATTTCTAGCAAAAGAAGCTAGGTCCACTGATTGAATTTCATCCAGACAATCTTGCTAGCTCGCTCAGTGAATCAAACAAAAATCCTTTAGTTAGCAGATCAATAAGAAATTAAGAAGCAATTAACAAGAAATGAAAAAAAACCCTAAAAAATTTACATTGACCTGGTAGTAGTTTTTTTTTTCCTTCCCAGAAAGTCAAGCTTTAAAACCCATCCAACTTATTGTGCTATTTTTGAGATGTTCCTATTATCTTGAAAATATTAAAAACAAAATGTCAAGCTGTAGAAGACCCCATATAAATACAAAAATCAAACAGCCCATTCTATAATTACAAATATACTTCACATTTAAAATGCCCCCACTCTTCCCACTGGTTCCAGCTAGTGACTAAATGGACATAGCACAGATAATGGAAAGGCCTGGGATGGAGAAGAACTGGTATAGAATAAGAAGCAGGCTTTCATTGGCAGCACAGAGGCGACACTTCACAATTAAAATGGTCACCTCCCACTAAGATCATTTCAGCCTTAGCCCCTCTGAATAACCAAACTTAGGTAATTTACTTGATCCACAAAAACAAATGGCCCAAACAGAAACCGGACTTTAAAGGAGGCAAGAGCTCTTCATTCAGTGTCCAATTAGTATCTTCTTCGGGTGTTATCACTATGGTTTCATGTTAGGAAACAGAAATAGAAGTCTTGTGTCTTTAACTGAACATTGCATATGTCTATCATCAGGTGTTGCCGAGTGGGTTCCAACTGATCCTCATGGTGTCCTTCTGTAGAACAGAATGGCACACTCCCCTGTCTGCACCATCCCTTCAACTGGCTGTGGCAGAAGCTTTCATTGGTGTCACTGTGCCAACCCATCTCATTCAGTGTCTTCCTCTCTCCACTAACTTTTTTATTTTATCAAGCATGATGCCATTCTCCAGAGTCAGGTTCCCTCCTGGGAACGAGCATTGCAGAAGATAAAGTTTCACCAGCCAATCTCTAAGGAGCCTTATAGCTGTCCTTCTAAGACATGTGCTTGTTCTTCTGGTAGCCCATGGTTGAGTCTATACAATGGGGCTTTCAAAAGAGTTTGCGGGAAAATTGCATTATCTTTTAATTCCATTTTCCCACAAACTTTTCACCCACTTATTATCTGCTAACAGTATAATTCAATTATTCAGCAATTATTCTTCAATCTTTCTTCTTCCCTTGTAGTGCAGTGGTTAAGTGCTCAACTGCTAACTAAAGGTTCATTGATGGGAATCCATCAATTGTTCCCCGGGATAAAGATGTGCCAGTCTGCTTCCACAAAGATTTATAGCCTTGGAAGCCTTACTTTGTCTTATGGGGTCACTATGAGGATGAATTCACTTGACAGCAATGGAAAATATTGCTGCCCTTTGAGAAATTGTTTAACCCCACTGTCATTGGATCCAGCTCTATTTAAACAGTGAAGTAAAAGTTGTTGCTTACCTTTAGAAAGTGTCTGATACAGGGAAATGAACACACATTTATTGGAAACTCAGAATATAGATACAACGATGAAATACCATGATACTTTCAAGTAAATCTTTAATTTCAATATCAAACCTACAAACCTAGGCTTTCTGGAACAATTATGTGAACAAAATAAGTTGGCCCCTTCCTTAAAGGTCTCCCTAAGAGAGGGTAGGAGAAGCAGTAATTGACAAAAACCAAAATCAAAGATGGCTGAAATGTTAAATTTTTTAAAAAATTAAAATGCAAGTGTCTTTGAAAGAAGGGCCTAGAAGGAACCTAATGAATTTTGAAACTTATTTTCAAGCAGGCACATCTAATATGCACTGCTGCTTTTGTTTATGTTGGGTTTTTTTGTTGCTATAGAATGAGATAATAGATATTATCTATTTAAAATAGATTAATAAATATTATCAGGCATTATCTTTTATGGACTCTTGATGATGTGGGACACAGGCTTCAGTAAGTGGTAATATTGGAAAAAGTGGAATATACCAGAGTGACTGTATGTCCTCTTCTGATTTCAAGGTGTTTTATAAGGCAATATATGCCATTATTTCTGTAGGTTTCAGTTAATCCTCCAAACAGAGAGGTATTACGTGAGAGCTGCATGGGGTGCTTAAAGACCTGTAGACCATCAGTAATGCAATTAAAATTGGCATTTATAAAAGTATATTTTGATTCCTAATCCTGTTTTTACAAGTGCAAAATCACATTAGAAAACAATGTGATGCTAATTAAAGCTTTGTCACCCATAAGACCTTCGTGAATTGCATTTGTAATAGGCTCTGATGCAGAAGCAATTTCTGCTGGGGAAACTTAACCAGAGTATGTGACTACATTTCTTGTTACTCTATTAAAACTGGTGCTACAGTTGTGTATATTACTGTCATGTTTTTATCTCTAAACTGAGCTTGAAATGTCATGTTATCAAAAGTTAAATTCAAAAGCTGTTGTGGAGGGGGAGCATGCGTTATATTTACATATTTGAAGTAATCAAAAGACCAAGGATGCTGCATATTTTATAGATAGAAATTGAAAGTACTGATAGGCACAGGACATGTCCTAGAGATCATGTATGAATCACATATTGCCAAATGATAGGGGCTATTAAACGTTTTCTAGGGGTTGGGGCTGGAGGGTAGTAGAGAGCATGAGACAGAGAACCACTGATCATCTTTTGGGTGGTGAAACTTGTGCCTGTTACTGTTGGGACAGATACACAACCCCGTGAATTTTTCAAAGTCCATATAACTGCCCAACACAAATGCTGAACCCTCATGAAAGCTATGGACCTTAGTTCATTATTGTGTGGCACTATCAGCTCATCATCTCTGAGGAATCTATCCTAGTAATGCAAAAAAATAATAACACAAGAAACTCTGGGAGCAAGTATGTAAAATGTGCTCTGTAAAATTTCTGCCCATTTTTTCTATAACCCCCCCAAATATTTTAAAGACAGTATATTAATTTTAAAAAAAAGTACTGGGAGCAAAAACCCTAATTGGTCATGCTTTTATGCTTATACTAAAGTTACCTATAGGACCACAGGTTCTGAATTAATTAGCATTTTTCTAAGAGCTATTCTAGGAATTCAAGCGAGCCCTCACCCACTTACACCACGGCTATTAGTAAAATTCCACATCTAACGGACATCCAAACGTAAATGCCAGCTCAGTGATTGTAAAAGGAGAAGGAAATCATGCAATTTGGAATCTGAAACTGTCCAGAGCTTGACTTGACCTTTACAAATTACTAATAATATTACTTCACCGCTACATTAATGGTGATCTTTGTCTCAGTGCATATATGTGCATGCCATTTAAATAGCTCGAAAACTATGCCATATTATAGTAAAAAATCCCATTACGGTAACAAGTAACAAAACACGTAGCATTTTTAATGCTTACCCCAAACAGTACAGCTTCAACCGTTTACAGCAGAGCTCGTGTAGGCTGGGGGAAGCAACAGTGACAGGACTGACTGACTAGAAAGGGAAGAAGCATTGGGAGAAGTAAGGCCAGTGTGCTTCTTTGAGGCAAGGATGGCAAGGCTGTGTGACTCACTTTGGGCACGTTTTCAGGAGAGACCCTGGGGAAGGACGTCATGTTTGGTAAAGTGGAAAGGTGGTTAAAAAAAAAAGGGGGGGGAGGGCCCTCAATGAAACGGGTTGATGCCCATCAAAAAATTTAGGCTTAGGAATGATTGTGAGTGTGGCCAGTATGGTGCCGTGGTTTCTTGGAACCTGCCCCCAATACATAACAACAACAACAACAACAACAACAACAAGTTAGACTCTGATAGTTTCTCAGAGAATAAGTGCTCTAAAATTATCAATATATTATCACATATGAATCTTTGATATCTATTTCAGCAAGTGGCAAAAGATAAGCATGGAAGCAATTAAAGGACTTCTGTCTCACATGCTCCCACCCTTGCTAAACAGATGCTGTGCATAGGGATACATATATTACAAATGAAATTCTCAGTAAGATGGATTGACACAATAGTCATACCAACAGAGTCCCACAGTCAAAGATCATGAAGATAGCACAGGATTATGAGCATTTGATTTTTTATGTAAGGGCTCCTGAAGCCTCGGTGCTATGGAGGGCATTTGAGGAGAGCAGCAACAATATATGTCATGGAATTATTGAGTCAGATCCTAGGACTATAGAGCTACAAAGAAAAAAAAAAACATGAAGAGGACAAAGAATTGTACCCAGCCAGTAGGACAGCAAACATGTGTCCCTGAAAGTGACCATAAATAAATAGACAAATACACACAGACATAAACAGAGGCAGATTGAATACTGATAATAGTGCTTTAGGGATTGAGATCTAGAAAATTTTCCACCAGATATATAAAAATAGTAATCTAGCAGCCATATATGCAAAAAAGGAAATATCAAGTAAATGAATGTATTTGGGAGAATGAAACACTTTATGCTGAAAATGAAAGATAGAGCTAGGAAATCTAAAGGGAAAAAAGTGCATATTTTATCTTGTAAGGGAGTGGCAGCTGTTGAAAACACAACCCATAATTATAGTAAACCCAATAAACAAAGTAAATAAGAAAGAAAAAGAGGCTGGAAATAGAAAGAGGAAATTACGTGATCATTTTCTTCCCTCAAAGCCACATTGCTCTTCCTTTTGTATTCTGCTTCTCCTCATCCTTTTATTTCTCTTCTAGAAGAACAAACAAGCAAAAATAATTTACAATCATAGATTATCAGTATGCACAGTCCATCTGTTTTGTCTAACCACAGCAGAATGGGTGAGAGTGCTTGTATTTGGGGAGAGACGGGCGAGCACTATTATACACCAATGAAACAATTTCATGTCAAAAACCCAGATTCTATTCAATAATATATTCCACCATCTATAGTCCTGCTGAAAAGCACTCTTAGGAATTCGACTTAAAGACTCTACCCTTCTTTTATTTTTTTAAACTCAATTGTTTCTGCAATGAATATTCACAGGACTTGTCCCCCACAAAGGACAGTTAGTGTATCCAAAAGTGAAACTGGTAAACAGCCACTGGCAAGAGGAGTTTATGGAATTAGAAAAACCGGACTGGTTAGGATACATGACTGCATTCATTGTTGCAAAATGATTGGATTCATGTCTCATCAAATTTACATTGTGAAGACTGAATATAGTATGATTAGGCATTATTTTAACAACTACATTAAAATACAATTTAAAATAAAATGGTCCTTCATATCATACTAATATCAGTGTTTTAAATAACAAAGGATTTTTTTAAGGAAAGGATTAGCATTTCGTTTCAATCAGTACAAGCAATGAGATTCCAGTTAGGGTCTCAAAGATTCAGGATTTTATTAATATTCCAGAGATGCATTTGTGTTGCCTCTGGGTGCACTGAAAAGCCACTTAAACCGCACTTAAAACAGCACTACAGGATCAAATTGATGTGCATCAACCATTTACAATAAAACTTGATTATTATAAAGGCATACATATTTGCATAATTACATGTTTGATTTTTTGATAATGCAGCATACAGGACAAAATGTTGCTTCATGTAGAAACACATCATCAAAAAGCACCATCTGCTGTAGTATTTAATGCACTGCACACTGATCAAAAATGTTGAAGATGGAGTTCTGAGTATCAAAAGCAAAAAAGCCTGAGTTTTGTTTACCCCGGCAGTATGGCTGGCTGGATCATGTAGAAAGGAGAAATAAAATGCAGGCAAAACATGGCATACAAAGATAAGAGGGCCCCCCCTCCCCATCTTCAAACTCACAGGCAAGCATTTTCATGGACATAGCAGAAAAGGTTTGGATATCTGTTTAGATGATGTCATCCTTGCATGTAGTAAATTTTCAGATTCTATGTTCTATATTTAGAAATGAAACACTTTAGAATAATTGCTTGTGAATAGGGTTATCCTTGGAGAGACATCCATTATGTGTAGCAGTGGATTTGGAAAGAAAGGGAAAAAAGCCTCCATTTTTCATTGTGAACTAAAATGAGGATAGCAACAACAATTATCTCTGGGTAGTGGAATTATGGGTGATTTTTTTTCTTTTCTTCTGTCCTTATGTGAATTTACTTTTGCTTAAATAGTCTATCTAGAACATTTGATATCATGTACATTTAAAAGCATCTTTTAAAAGATTTTTAAAAGACCCCAAAATAAGTCAGAGTTCCATTCTCTAAAAGAACAATTCTTAGTCAAAGATAAAGAAAACTGAAAGAATACCCACAAAAATGTTTAACATGCAAAGTAAACTTTCCCAATGCTTTCCAAGTTTAGCAGGGTAGAATACACACCTGTGATTTGAATAGAAACTAATTCTCCATGAGGATAATGACGTTGCCTTAGTATTGATGAGATTAAGTTGTAGATTAAGTAAGGGTTCAAAAATAGCGTTACATGCTTCTCTGAAGGAATAAATGACATATAACACCATTTCCTGGGAGCCTTGCAGAATGACTTAAAACCTCATGTGTATTTATTTAGGTTTCTTGCTCTGTCGGTCGCTAAAGAGTTCTGACTTTAGAGAGAGAAAATACCGTGGACAGCGAAAAGAGCTGTACTGTCATTTCCTACTGACGGTGATTCCATGAATGTCTGGGGAGCCCCGCACTGCGTCGGGTCTGCAGTGCCTCTGACCATGTAGAAACAGATTGCCTGGTCTTTCTTCAGAGGCACTCCCAGGGATATTCAGGCTATTAGTCTTTCGGTTAGTGGGCTGTGAGAGTCCAGTCCACTCGAGGCATCTCAGGAGAAACACAATCCACCTTTGAAAATAGCCTAGTCATTTCAAACCCTCCTCTGAGCACACATAGGTCACTCTTAAGTTGTATTTAGCTTGACGACAGAACAGTTTTTAAAGAGCGAAAATGGGGATTGTCTGGGACCCGAGAGAGTAAGGATTGTTAACCAAACGCTGGTAAACTCTACACTGCGGAAATAATTTGGAGAGTTCTAGACTTCATGTTTCTGCAATACTGGGAAGCTTCAATCTCATTGAAAGCTTAGACTTCACTGAAGAGAGTTATTAAAGCCCCGTGAATGGAAACAGACAGCTGCTCAGCCAAGGAAAGGGGAGCACATGGGGAATACTGACTCTGCTGTAGCCAGGGTTCTTCATGCTGCTCAAGTCGAAGACAGAGCCCAGGTCGGCGCATACAAAGGCTGTGCAGGCAAAGGTGTTAGTGTCATGACTGCAAACCAAAAGCCCAAGGGGTGTGTGTTTGTGTATGTGTGTGTGTGTGTGTGTGTGTGTGTGTGTGTGTGTGTTGGGAAAAGGGCATTCGAGAAATATGACTTAGCCTCATGAAAGAAAGGTGAAAATGCATTTTCTCTTCTATGACTATTATTTTCTTTATTAGCAGGCTGGTGAGGTTGCACTATGTATTATTGAAGGTTTATTTTCTTTTTCAATAAGTTTCTTTTCTGATTATAAAAATAGCATAGAGTTAGGGTAAAACCCTATAAGAAAAAACAATAAAGAAAATTACAATGATCAGCTATCTGACTTTCCACTTACTTAGCATTTAGATTTCCCATAAAAAAACTCAAGAAAATTCCCTAAGATGAGAAAGACATTTTAATCATTTAGATTCTTCTTTTAAACAAAATCAAACTTTTGATTATGAGATAAGTATATATAATGTATATAGTAAAATAAATACATCTGTATAATACATGAGGGATATATTATTAATATAGCAGTGGAAACTATAGAATAAAAAATCACTGTTACTTGCCCTACATTTCATATTTATTGATCTCTAGAAGCAATTGCTATGAACTGCTTTTTAATATCATTCCAAATCTTTACGTCCACACACATATACACACACAAATGTGTGTGTGTGTATATATATATATGTATACTTACATTTCCATAGTGTAAAAAATAATACTGTTCTGAATTTTAGATTTAAAAAATTAAACAATACATCTTCCACATGCTGCTTTGGCTTTCTGCCTTGCAAATTCTTAACTGTAGAATGGGAATGTTTTCAATGTCATGGGAATAAAAGTAGTGCTTAAATGCTAGTTTTAATGAGGATTCAATTTTTAAAATAGTATGCAAACTCTTAAACCAGTCCATATGATCTCTTATTGGTTTTTATCTGTAAATTGACATTTTTTTTTAATTTGGAAAAGCCATTGCAATGTCCCATAACCAATATATCCGGGTTCCCAATTGTTTCAAACTCTCCTTCTTTCATCTCTTCTCCCTCTCTTTTCCAGCTCTCCCTTCTCTTTCAGTCTTTTTAGTTTCTCTGTGTTTTCCTTTTCAAATTACACTGTATTAGACTCACTTAAAAAAGGAATTTAAACACAGTTCACACATTTAAATTATTAAGACATATTTAGGATGGGTTTGGCTTTCAAACCTAAAAGTTTGATGGGGAAAAATAGAAAGGTTTAATGTAATGTAATAAAATAAATGTTTTTTTGTAATGTTTATGGCATGTTTTTCTTTTCATTATATACTATGCTATCTTTTTAATATTTTTAAAGTTATATTTATTTCATACAGCCCTTAGTAGTTGTAGCCATACTGAGTCAGGACCGCTGTCAGTCTTTATTTATCAACTCGGCAGTGCCAAGGTCAGAGCTCCAAAGAAGAGTAAGATCCTCTCAAAATAATTGGTATTGGATAAATTACAGTTTTTAAAATGATCATTTCAATGACCTAAAAAATTGCAGGTCATTTTACTATAACAATTTTCTTCATCTGTGTGTGAATTTTCTGTTAAGGAAATCCATACAATATTTTCTTCAAAAGCTTTTAGACAGATTATCTGGGGACATTGATTGGATTTATATGGAAATCTCACTTTTCAGACCTCTGGATATATAGCTCCTGTCCTGTGCCCACAGTTTGCCTGTTCCTACTTAGTTCATTCTCTACTAGCCATCCTGTTCTCTACTGGGTAATGCGTTCATGTAGTCAAGAGGGAATGCTTTAGACTCTCTGCCTACTGCCATTGAGGTGGGCTTCTGATGCATAATAGTCCATAGGACAGACTTTTCAAGGACCCCAGAAGGCAAGTCCTGTGTCCCCTGTGTACAAGCGATGGGCACAAAATGGACAACTACATGCTCAGGAATGTATTAACTCCTGGAAGAAAGAGACACTCAATTTTAAGAGTGATATCTCTTCCTTATTAACAAGTGAGAGATTTTGACTTACAAAGACTATATTGTCTCCTGATCCAGGAAATCCTGGCTAATTCCTAGGCCAGAAAAGTCAATTTAATCAAAATTAATGTTAGCCAAATATAAATGAATAAATAATACAGCAAGTTAAAAAGATATTGGGATATGGTGTTTTAAAAATGGCAATGCTGTCCTACTAATAAGAAATTTTCTATAGAAAATTAAATTATTTACCAAAAGAAAAAATTAAAATGAGAATTCAATAAGGAGCCTGTGGTACAGTGGTTATTTATTTGGGCTGAGATCTGCCTAGTCATCAGGTGGAAACCCCCAGCAGTTCCTCTCTAAAGACAAAGCGGACTCTTTCTTGAGGTCAACAATTACAGTCTCTTCAACCCACAGAGGGCCGCTGTGTATGAGTCAGCTGTAACTTGATAGAAGGGAATATGGCTTTGGAGCAGCCAATAGAGATCCTGTTGCTGTCCAGTCAACTCTAATTTACCATAATCACATGCATGTCAGAAGAGAATTGTGTTCCGAAGGGTTCTCAATTCACACTTATTTTTTCCTACTGATCCTCTAGTGGACTTAAACATTCACTATCCTGTCAATCCATTCATTGCCTTGAGGGTCTTTCTCTCCCACTAAATCTCAACTAAGCATGAGATTCTTCTCCAGCAACTGTCTCTTCTCGATAGTAAGACCAAACTATGTGAGACAGAGTATTACCATGCTGGAGTCTAAGGGACATTCTGGTTCACCTTCCTCCAAGTACTGGCAATTTTCTTCACTAACCTTGTCACTTAATTGAATCAATTGCTGCTTTTACTTCTATATTCAATTCTTAACTTCATATACACATGAGGTGATTAACAATGCCATGGCCTTGAACAGATGCATCTTAGACTTCAAAGGAACATATTTGTGCTTCAGGACTTTCATGTGGTCTTAGGCAGAGTTACTCGGTATAATTTTGAAAGCATCTCTTTACACCTTTACTGATAATTCCATGGATAATTGTTAGGAATTCAAGTAAAATGAATTTCTGGGAAACTTTGATCTTCATTTATCATGGTGTTCCTATGGGCCCACTTGTAAGAATTTTCGAGTTTTGTACACTAAATGGTAATCCTTACTCGAGAGTGCGTTCCTTGAGCTTCATCAGGAAGTGTTTCAAAGTACTCTTAATTTTCAAGAAGAAAGGTTTCATCATCTGCCTATTGCAGATTGTTAATAAACTTTCTTCAGTGGTGAAATTTAGCCTGTTTGCACCTGGTCAGCAGGACAGATTCTAATTTTTTTTTCTGAGTACAGTGAAGCAGTTGTTAAAATGGCACTTATAATCAAGGTTCTTTCTAAGGTGGGCGGCTGAGTCAACTGCCCAATCTGGAAATCACAAATTTATGTTCTTTACTCCTTCTTAATGTTTCTCTGTGCCACAGCAGATTCTAGGGCCTATAGCAATGTTCGTTGCATCTATAGGTTACTCTCCAAATTTCTTAGATATTATTGATGAATTGTGCAATTCCTGAACATGTTCAAAAAACTAAAAATACTGCCATAACAATTGCTAAAAGTTTAGCAGAAGTATGAAGCGGGTTTTCAAAAATGAACATAAGATGTTCAGAGAAGAGAAGTCACCTGCTTTTGATAATCAAACACAATAATTATTGTCCTATTGTGCAAAAAAATCATGAAAGATAAATCACTTAGTCCATGATGCTCATATAAAAGCAAAGGGTATTGCAAGTGAGTACACCAATGAAGAAGCAATGTGGAAATAGCAGCTGCATTGTTTCTAAATATTATTTAATATTTTTCATTGATATATTAAGACTCTTATAACAATCTAACTTTGTGAACCTATTTCATTGTTCTTACTTAAGTATTAATTTATGAAATAATAACCTATCATCCTGTATATCAATTTTATATTCTTAAAACAGTCATCAAAGCAGTAAACTGGTTGTTAAATTATTTGAGTCCCACAACTGGTCTTCCCCCAATCTTGATACTATTCTTCATAACATCCAATTCCTTGGATTATCTGCTAAGCATGTAGAATGAATATGTATATTAAAGAGTGCATCCCTGACACAAAACTTTGTTAATTTTGAATTACACAGTATCTCCCATGCTCCTTTCAAACATTTGTCTCTTCATCTATGTACAGGCTCTCTATGAGCAAAATAAAATGTTCTGAAATTTTAATCCTTCACATTTTTATCTATAGCTCATTTTTAAATCATTTTGATGACTCATGCATCATTTTTCACAATACATAAATACATACATTGTGCCACGCTTCTTCGCATGCTTGTTGCTGTCATCATTCTCCAAACATCCACATTTCCACTTGAGGCCCTGACCTCAGCCTCTCATCCTTTCCCCTCTATCTTCGCTCCCCACTCCTCCACCAACCCTCAATACTTTATGAATTATTACTGTTTTGTCATAACTTACACTGCCCGATGTCTCCCCTCGCTCTCTCCACCAATGTCTGTCTTCCCAGTAGGAGATTATGTGTAGATCCCTGTAGTTGGCCCCTCTCTACCCCACCTTTCCTCCACCCATCCAATAGTTCCACTCTTACTATCGGTCTTAATGGGTTCATCTGTCCTGGGTTCCCCGCATTTCAATTTCTCATTTCCACAAGTGTACCTCCTCCAGTCTAGCTGGATTTGTAAGGTAGAACTGGGACCATGACAGTTGGCGGGGAGGAAGCCTTCAGGAACTGGAGGAAAGTTGTATCCTTCATCGCCACCTCACTGCACCTTACTGGCGTGTCTCCTCCCCACGACTCCCCTTTGAGAGGGTGTCCAATTACCCACAGGTGGGCCTTGGGTCCCCACTCTGCTCTCCCCCTCATTGGAAGTGATGTTATTCTTGTTCTTTGATACTTTATATCTGCTCCCTTCGGACCCTCGTGATCACACATGCTAGTGTGTTTCTTCCATGTGGAGTTTGCTGCTTCTGGGCTAGATGGCCATTTGTTCACCCTCAAACCTTCGTGATCCCAGATACTTTATCATTTTGTAGCTGGGTGCCATCAGATTTCTCCTCTCTCCTGCTCCCTTCTGTCTTCAGCGATCATGTTGGGAGGGTGGGCACACAATAATATGATTTCTGTTCTTTGATGCCTGATATCTGGTTCTTTGCACATCTCGTGGTTGCACAGGCTGGAGTGCATCTTCTATGGTGGACTTTTTGTTCCTGGGTCATATAACCATTTGTTCATCCTCAAACTTATAAGTCCTCAGATGTATCTTTTGATAGCCAGGTACCATCAGCTATCTTTACCACTCTTGCTCAATCCCCACATATCCGCAGTGATCATCTCATGAGAGATTGCATACAGTGATATGATTTCTTTCCTGCTTGATGCCTGAGGCCTGGTCCTTTTGAAACCTCATGGTCACTTCTTCCATGTGGGCTTGGATACTTCTCAGCTAGATGACCGTTTGTTTATCTTCAGGCTTTGAGACCCCAGGCTCCATATCCTTTGATAGCTGGGCACCATTGGTTTTCTTCATCACATTTGCTTATGAGCTTATTTGACTTCAGTGATCTCATGGGGCCAGTGAGCATCCTGAAATGCCAAATTAATAGGACAAAGTGTTCTTGCCTTGAGGAAGAGTGCCTGGGTGGGGGCCCAAGGTCCAGCTTTTACCTTAGTACTAAATATATATATATATATATATATTCTCTCATATACTTATATTTACATATGTGCATGTCTGTGTTTAGACCTCTGCAAGTACTCTTTGACTTCTAGTTCCTTCCTCTATTTTCTTCTGCCTTCCTCCTGTCCCACTGTCATGCTCAGCTTTCATTTGGGTTTCAGTACTCCCTCTCTATTACATTACCCTTACTTCATCTGTATAGTTGAATGCCTTTGCATTATCATGAAAACGCAAAACTAAAAATGAAACACCCTTCAGGTATTGTCTACTTTCTGCCAAGGTCTCTCTACATGGCAATGGCATTCATCATCCTCTTCTCTTCTCTTTAGATTATGGCAGCTACCCATGGATGTACTGCTGCAACCATTTGTCAATATCTTCAGCTAAATCTCATGATGTCTTTTTGAGCTTTCCTTTAAATTTTTTGTTTAGAACATTTGCCTCATTATTCAATTTCCTTTAGTTACTCTATGGTCAAAAACAAGTTTCAGAGGATCTTCTGGTATCCATTTTGATCTTCTATTTCTTCCCTGTCTTTTTACGAGTTTTTGCTTTCTTTATGTATCATGTTTTTGACATCCTTCCCTACCCTTTCTGGCCTTTGGTTCAGGGTTTTTTCAAACATTATATTTTCAAGTACATTTATTTTTGAATAAGGGTCTCATTTGCAATGGATTCAAATGTCAACTAATAGCAACCCAATATTGAAGCTGAATTGCCTCTACTAGGTTTCCAAATATGTAATTTTTATGGAAGCAGATTGCTTGACAGCATTGAATGTCCATTGCCAATATCATATCCTTTACAAATAAACTCAAACTTACAAATAATCCTTTAGCACAATTGAAGATTACTAGGATGTTATTTTTTCTAAAGTTAGCATTTTAAATGTCAGACTTCATGTATTTGTGGTTTCAAGTTATCTTGATATTTTACTCTTATGTAAAAGACCAGTGAGTAGGGATGCTATTGTGCAGGCATAGGCTGGAATAGATAATGGCATGAGAAGTCACTGGGGTCCTTGTATTTCTTGAGGAGTTGCTGTGAAGTGAAATTTCATCCCAAAGTGGCGCTATATTTTCAGTACTTACTCTTTTATCATCCATGGCACCTCAAGCAATCTATTTTCAGTCAATCACACAAACACTTATATGACCGGCAAAAATCATTAAGTTATTCAACAAACAATTATTTACTGCTGCTAGGTGACAAGTCTTCTGACAAGTACTGGATATATTTTGGTCAATTATTCTGAGTCTCCTAAAGAGTCAGGTAGAAAAGATAAACAAATTGTAGCAAAACAAGCAATGATAAATATAATTAAAAATTATAAACAAACAAAACACAAAGATAAAAGATGAATGGTAGATAAGCTAAGATTGCATTTAAGCAAAAGCTTAGGATAGACAGAATACTATAAAAGAACATCAGTTGGAGAAGAGGAGACGACATGTATCACATGCGAGCATCTGGACTGAGAGCTGGCACCAGTAGCTCAGAGAGAAAGAGAGCATAGCGGTTGATACAAGGCAACATCGGTGATGCTAAAACATAAGCTGACCGTGCAAAGCCAGCAGCCATATCAATGTCTCTGGAGAGTTCTTGGAGGGTACAAATGGTTCTTTTTGGAAGCATAAGGCCATCTAGAAATATCGCCAGTGAAAGTTCTGGTTATCTCATTCTAGAAATTCCGCCACTGAATTCAGCACATTTTATTGTAACACATGTGGGGTCCCTATGAATTAACTTAAAGGCAAGGAGGCAATGGAGCAGGGGTGGGGAGTAGAGGTGGGGACAAGTCAGATTTAAGACAAAGGTCAGAGAGAGGTTTGATATTAAGGAGTGTCCTACTGAGATGTGGGCTTTAGGGAAGACTATTTTGGTAGGTGTAAAGAGAATCCATTAGTGATTGGCACAGCTGTGTGAGACAGAGTGTGTGGACATCAGACCAGGTGAGTAAAATAATAACTTGATCTAGACTGTGGAAGAAAACAACCGAGAGCAATGTATAATCTAGATATATATAGAAGAGAGAGATGATATGACTTATTAATGAATTAGATGAAGAGAAAGAAAGTAAGGAATAAAGGGTGACTTTCAGGCTTCAGGTCTAAACAATAAGGTGGATAGTGATGCCAAAGAAAGATAAGACTGAGTGAGAACCAGACTTACAGAAGATGATAAAAATTGCATATATTTAATGATTTCTGTTCTCTGGTGTCTGGAAGTCAAAGGAGAAGTTGGAATTGCAGATGTAAATTTGAGTTGTTGTCTTGAAATTGTCTTTGAGTCATGAGAATAGATAAGATAGATCACTTTTAAAAATACTTAGAGAAGGTTGGAGAATAATTCCTATATAGGATGGCGGTGACTTTGTAGTGAATTACAAAGTGAACTTGAATTGAGAAAGCGAAGACACTGTGCATAGACAATGGTTTTGTGGAACTTTATTATGAAGGTAAAAGCAGAGAGTAATAGCTGGAGGAGTGTGGAAAATAGACGTGACCTCAATAATATTGGGCTAATGAACAATATTTATGAAATTTTACGATAATGGGAGAAATTCAGTAGGAAGAGTAACTTAATGTAGAAAAGAGTGTGCCAGAAAGATTGAAGTTACTGAGAAGGTGAGAGGAATGGGATCCTAAAGGTGGATGGAGAAAGAGGCCTCTGGCTAAAAGAAGGAGGGGTGGAGAAGATAAGAATGCATGGAATGAGACAAATATTTTGAAAATGGCAGAAAGGGATCATTACTAATAAAGCCTTTCAGCAAAGGAATGCAGATGAGAGCAGTCTAACAGTATGTAGAGGAAAGGGAACAAGACAACATGGAGGACGTTGAGGGTAATGCTGTGGAGCTTGGGTAGGCAATAGGAAAGTTACATGGAATCTTCAGAAAGATATCACCCAAACCATCACATAAGTTATGATTGAAAAGATATAAAACTAGAGATGAAGCATGATGGAGGCTACTGCAGTGGACCAGTTGAGAACTGGTGTTGTCCTGAGCGGAGGTAGAGTCAATATAGGACAGTGTTAAACAGGTTTATTTGACAGGACCAAGTCACCAACGTGTGACCATTATAAATAAAGAGTAAATACTGAGAAGAAACGAAGAGTTAGGGCATAATCCTGTGAGCAGCAATAAAAAGGGAAGGAACAGTAAGAGCAGACAGGAAAAGAATCATGAGAAACAAGCAAGAAGAATATGGACAACAACAATAAATGGGTTGTCACAAGCTCAAAATAGAGAGGATTATAAGAATGGTCATAGCAACAGCCCAAAAGGAGGAAAAAAACATATTCATTAAAACCAGCTTTGCAAATTTACATGCATTTTAGCAATACTGTGCTGAGGAATAAGGAGCCCTGAAGGCAGAATGGATTACAATTTGGACTGTGAACCAAAGTCAGAAGTCTAGAATGAAAAGCCACTCCATGGGAGAAAGAAGAGGCTTTTTACTCCTATAAAGAATAAAAGGTAGTAGCTGTAAGAGCCCCCAATAAAATTATTAAAAAGAAGAAAAAAAGATAATACCAAAATAAAAAAAGTAAAAAAAGAATAAAAGCCTGTATTTAGACCTCTATAAATGTCCTTTACCCACCAGTTCTTTCTTCTCCTTCCTTTTACTTTCTTCTTGTTCCACCATCATACTCAGCCTCCACTTGGGTTTCAGTATTTTCTCTCTGTTACAAATACAGGCATGTACATAGGTGAATATATTTATATATATATTGATGGGGAAATAGATCTATGTGCATATACTTATAAATTTAAAATCAGGACAGCAGATGGACATTGGACCTCCACTCAAGTATTTCCTCAATGCAAGAACATTTTGCTCTACTAAATTGGCATTTCTTGATGCTAACCTTCTGGACATGATCACTGAAGACAAAGGTATACACAAGCAAATGTGGTGAAGAAAGATGACTACCAAAATATGTAGTGTCTGGGTCTTAAAGGATTGAAATTAAACAAGCAACCATGTAGCTCAGAAGCAACAAAGCCCACATGGAAGAACACCAGCTTATGTGACCACGACGTGTCAAAGGGTCAGTTATCAGGCTTCAAAGAACTAACAAGCATAACATTGCATGTCCACCTTCCTGATATGATCACTGATGAAAAATGTGTGCATATGCAAATGTGGTTAGGTAAACTAATGGTGCCCAGCTATCAAAAGATATAGTGTCTGGGGTCCTATAGATTTGAAAGTAAACAAGTGGCCATCAAGCTCAGAACTAACAAAGTCTCCATGGAAGAAGCACACCAGCATGTGTGACGATTAGGTATCGAAGGGATCTGGAATCAGGCATCAAAGAATTAAAATTATATCATTATAAATGAGGGAGGATACAGGTTGGGGACCCAAATCGCATCATTAGGTAAAGCAACATCCCATTACAAAGAGGCCACAGGGAGGAGATGAGCCAGTCAAGGTACAGTGTAGCAAAAATGAGAAATGCAACTTTCCTCTAGTTCTTAAATGCTTCCTCCCATCCACTATCATGATCCCAATTCTATCTTGCAAATCCAACTAAACCAGGGGAAGTACACTGAAGCTGGAAACATGGGGAATCCAGATCCCTTCAGGACTACTGGTAAAAGTGGTGATACCAGGAGGTTGGAAGGAAGGTGGAGTAGAAAGGGGGAACCACGTTCAGGGAGCTACATATGACCTTCTCATTGGGGCACGGATAATGAGGAAGTGGGTGAAGAGAAACATCAGATAGCGTCTGATATGAAAAAATAACAATGCATACATTATTAGGGGTTCATAGGGAGGAGGAATGGGGAGGGAGGAGAAATATGGGGAGCTGATGCCGAGACCCTAAGTAGAAGGAGGATGTTTTGAGAATGATGATGGCGACAAATGTGCAAATGTTGTCTGCATACAATTGTTGTATGTATTGATTGTGAAATGAGTTGTATGAACTCCCAATAATTTTTTTTATAAAAAAAAAAAGCTGAAGAAACCCACAGGGACAGTTCTACTCTGCCCCGTAGGATCACTGTGAGTCAGAGTGGATTCATGTGAATTTGACTTGTTTTTCTGGTGCAGAGGGAGAATCTAAAGTGTCAGTCTTATGGGATTTTAAGACATACATAAAAACCTGTTGCACAGAACTAATTTAACAAATATGATTTGACATAAAAGAGATTATCAATGATGTCTCTATTATTTTATATTCCTGTATTTAAAACAATGATGTTAATATTCTCAGATTCACTTGCCATCCTACTCCCCAGTCATTTTCCTCTTAAGGTCACAAGTTTCTCAAATGTGATTTTGTCTTCCCGTGGAATTGCAGGCACCTAATCTATAGTGCTGGAAAGGATTGTCTAAGAATAAGTTCTGGAATCATTTAGCCACAAAACCTCCTGAGGCTTCTGTTTCCTCATCTGTAAAATGAAGCATTTGAATGATGTGACCTGTAGGGTTTCTTCCTCAGCAAGACATCTATGAGTCTGTGATTTAACCATTATCTCCAATGTTCTTGTGACACTCATAGTGCTCTTGGCAATAAGACGAAAAGTTATCATTCTGCACACCATAACCTTCGCTTCCTGCCTTACTCGTTACTTAAAAGAAGTTTCTTCTCTCTTTCCATTTTAATTTCCATTGTTGCAAAGAGAGGAGTTTTCAAAGAAAGATTCCAAAAGTACAAAAACCGAAAAAGTGAGTTTTCTTAAAAACATTCCCAAGTATTTTTTTTTTGAGTGAATGACTATGGAAGCAGTTACAGGTTATCCTTCACAAAACACCAGATTCTCTTCTACAGAATTCCTGTCCCTCTACCTCTATTGGACTATCTTATGCAGAGGAAACTCCTAACTTTCCAGTAGGAAAGTTGACCCTACTGTGTGTTTGCCTGGCAGCAATAGTCACAGTCACACAGTTGCGGAGAGATAGTGCGTAGTAGTTCTGCCCAGCCTGGACAGTGGTAGATGACAGTATCGAAAGTGGTAAGGAGCAGGGAATGGTCTTCTGTGAGATTGAAGTGTGGTTGAGGTTCTCCTAGGATACAAATGGAAGGAAAAGTAATGAAAGGCTTTGCTGCCTTGATGTAAAATTTTACAAATAAACATCTTGGGACATTTGTAGCAAAAAGGAAATCTTTGTTCTTACACAAAAGCAAGTGAATTATTTTTTATTGTGATTTACTACTCCTAAAGACCTTGAGTCCAGTTTTATTCATTAGTCACATAAGCAGACATATCTCCTACTTACACAGCCCTGGTAGTTTCTTTTTTTTTTCTTTTTTAAAAAATAATTTTATTGGGGGCTCATATGATTCTTACATGATCAATACTTACATCTATTGTATGCAGTCCACATTTGCACATTTGTTGCTATCATCATTCGTAAAACATCCTCCTTCTACTTAGGCCTTTGGTATCAGCTCCTTATATTTCCTTTCCCTCCCAACTCTCCCTCTCTCATGAACCCTTAATAATTTACAAATTATTATTATTTTGTCATATCACACACTGTCTAATGTGTCCCTTGATCCACTTCCCTGTTGTCCATACCCCAGGAAGGAGAATATATGTAGATCCCTGCAATTAGTCCCCCTTTTCTACTCCTCCTTCCCTCCATCCTCCTGGTACCACCCCTCTCACCACTGCTCCTGAAGGGATCATCTGTCCTGAATCCCCCATGTTTCCAGCTCCTGTGCATACCTGTGTACTGCCCCTGGTCCAGCCAAATTTTTAAGGTAGAATTGGGGTCATGATGGTGGAGAACTAAAGGAAAGTTGTATGTTTCATTGTTGCTACACTGTACCTTGACTGGCTCATCTCCTCCCTTCAATGCTTCTGTAAGAGGATGTCTCTTCGCCTACAGATGGGCTTTCGGTCCCCAATCTGTAATTATGCTCATTTACAATGATATAATTTTTAGTTCTATGATGTCTGATACCTGATCCCTTCAACACCTCATGGTCACACAGGCTAGTGTGCTTCATCTATGTGGGCTTTATTGCTTTTGAGCTAGATGGCCACTTGTTTACTTTGAAGCCTTTAAGACCCCAGACGCTATATCTTTTGATAGCTGGGCACCATAAGTTTTCTTCATCACATTTGCTTGTGCACATATCTGTCATCAGTGATGATATCAGGAAGGTGGACACACAATGTTATGATTTTTAGTTCTTTGATGCTCACTCCTATACTCTTAATCCCCCAATTGACACCAGATTAGGTGACAGTCATATTGCTATAAATTGCCCTCTTAGCATTGCTTTAAGCTGTGTCCCAAATGTTTTGGTATGTTGTGCTTCATTCTTGTTTGATTCAAGGAATGCTTTTAACCAAAGGGGGTAGGGTGGGGACTGCCACCAAGTCAACTCTGACTCATAGTGACCTAATAGGACAGGGTAGAACTGCTGGTCTTGCAGTGAGTAGTGCACCTCGTCATCCACTATAGCACCAGGCTCCTTTAGTAGTTTTAGAGCAGGGACTCATTCAGGGTCCATGGACTGATGGTATTGTGATCAGAGGAGATGGTTTGTGAGTGCACGGAGGCTTCCTTTGGAGCCTGGGACAGAGTCTGTTCTGAGAGTGTGCTGGAAAAGGAGGCATGCCATGTTGCTGTTGGCTGGAATATTCTGTGGATACTTAGGGGCTGTGGTGCTGGTTTAGCACTTTTGTGTCCTTTGTTGAGTACCCTGTCTGTCATGGACAGTGATATATTCTGCAAGCAGCTCTTCTTCCCTAAGAAGAAGGCTTCTGCCTTCCCTCGGGCAGGCTTAGGGCAAAACCCAGTCTTGGAGGACAACAGGAGAGAAGTTAACTGGGCCCAGCTTGTGCAGGCCCTTGAGTTGGGTCTTGCTTGTTCAGTGACAGGAAACCTGTGTCTGCCCCTTCTCCTGACCCCTGACAAGTTTCTTTAAAAGGATGAACTAAAATTTGTTTTTCATGGAAAAATTATCATTCATCATGTAACACTCTCCACCACCCATATAGCAGACCTTCGCATATCTGAAGGTGTCAATCCTAACTGGTTTCTGCTTATTTCATTACTAAATAATTGAAGGCATCAAAAATGATCTTGCCTTGATGAATATTTCTGCATTGTCTCCTTAATTAAAAAGCAAAACATTATAATTCTAATTAATGGTATCTTGTATCCTACCATAGCACTATTTTCTTTCCTTTCTGAGGGAAGATATTTCCTGAATTTTTTGCTTATCATTCTCAGGCATATTTTATATCATATTATACATGAATATTTATATATTTATAAAATTTTTTGCTTTCTAACTTTATATCCATGATATTCTACTGTGTCTAAATCTTGCAACTTTTCTTTTTTGAAATTTTGCATTTAAGACATATATATTGGTACATGCAGTTCAAGTGTACTCTTTTTAGACTGCCATTGCCCATTGTATAAATACAGAACAACTTATTTATTATTTCCCTGGATGCTTAGACTGATAAAAAGCTATCCTTGAAAATAGAAGTCTTCAGTTGTTTGACCATTTCTGAATCCCAAGATGGTATTTTCTCACTCAGTGATTGGGAGACGTATGGCAACAAGACTCCACCTGTAGCTTTAAAGAAACACGTAAAGACCACTTGGTGAATAGTTTCATAGGAGGAGGTATTTTGACTTTTCCTTAGCTTTCCAAGAAGGGAGTACTCAGGATCATGGTAAAATGAAATCAAAACTATTGTTACCCTTATCTGTGATATAAAACAATACTTTATCCTAATTAATAAACACAAGGCTATTAAGGAGTAAGAAAGCAGGTTTCTGCTTATTACAGAAGCAGAGAATGATAGAACAGGTTATGCAGAAGTCATCAGGGCAGATGCTGAGCAGAGATTCTAATGATTTGGTCTTATCATCCTCTGTCTTCCCAGGATTTTTCTCTCACAGATGCTCCCATCACAGCTTTCTGATTTCCTTCTGGGTAAAAAGAAGTATAAATACACATTTCATATACCCATAAATGAACATATGTACATATACATGTGTTTCTCGATGGTCATTTATACATGTAACAAAAAGTAGCTATAGTAAATAATGGTAAGTGTTTCTTTGTACTGAGATCATGGTTGATAGATGGTTTAATTTTATGTTCCGAATGCCTTCATCAAACTCTCTGCCAGGCCCCGCTCAGAGTGCTAGGCAGAATGCCTCAAGCCTGGCTTTGCCTCATATGTGTGTCATAAATTTGTAAATGTTATATTGCAACCATGGATTGATTTTTAAATAAGAAAATGACAATAGAAGTTAATTTTTTGACATAATCTAGCAGATAGGCTATCTGAATTAAACTATGAATGGAAAAAGCTTTGATTGCAGTTATTTTACTGACAAGATAAAATTGTGCCATTTAAGATACAACTAATATGGTAAGGGAATTATTTTCTTGGGATTATTGTAACCATTACATAAGAGCATAAGGGGCACAGGGAGTAGACAAGGATCTTGGTCCCCAGAGATTTGTTTGAGAGTGAGGTTGGGAGTGGGTTTGGCTGAAATGAGTAAAAATGTGTGAAACTAACTTATCAGGACTTTGGTCCAATCACTCCCCTTCATTGGATTCCTCCCCAACTGATCACACTGCCTATCTTCACATATTTATGAATTTTCATTGTTTGTTTTGAACCTACCATAGCCAGTCTTGTGGCCCTAATTTCACTGTCCTTGAAGTTTTATGACTCCAACCCTTGAAACTGAAATAATACTAATATTATGCCTTGTTTTCATTGAAATGTATTTACTTAGTAAAATTACCCCCCTGGCTGTGGATATTTGTATCCAAAGCCTTTGTTACTCTGATCAGGACTTTCCCTTGAGTTCTGGAACTGCCCACAATAGTTGCCTTGACATCCACTCAAAGGAGCCCCTTCTAGCCAGTTCTGGAGTCATCTGCAAGCTTAACCAACTCCCTTTTGTCCTCATCTTCTCGCTGCCTCTCTCCCTTTCATCTCAGTAGTAAGCTCTCTGAAGGCAACCTTGGTCTATATTTATCAACCATTGAGTGATCGACTTTTTAACCACCTTTTAAAAATAACCTTTTAACTGCAGGGCCTGGCACAGCATAGTCATTAAATCTCCCTGAGCGGCATTTTAAATGAAATGCTACTAGAAAGTAAGAAAAGGCTAGCGAGGAAACCATACACAGCAGCTACCACCACAAGCTGGGATTCTCCCTAAGTATATTTGAATTGTTTGTCTCATGACCAGAAAATGCAGACACTCTTGATCTACTGCTGACTATCACCCTGTGCTTAGTATTGGCCAATACCTGACCTCCCAACCTAGCAACCACTCTCCAGGGACTGATCCTTCGCTGACGTGCCCTATGCTACATCTGCGGTCCCTGCAGCTGTCCAATGAAGCAGAGTATGTCTTCAGAAGGGACTTGCTTGCTGGAAATATTGTTCTTCCTTGATATTTTGAAGCCACACTTCTCTTGTTCTGATAGAAATTCCTTCTGTTAGACTAGTTATCTCTCAGGATAGTTATCTGTCAGGAGAAGGAGCTTGGAGAGTAGAGAAAACTACCCACCAAACTCACTGTCTCTGCTGACTCAATCTACTGAACTATGGAACAGAATACAACTGCCCATCTGCATTTCCAAGACTTTCTTTTTGAAACTAGAAAGCACCATCTTTCTCCTGAAAGGGAATTTGGCTAAAAAAAAAATTTTTAATTTATAAATGGATGGTGATACTGGCTGCAAAGAGGGAGGGCATTTAATTCCATTTCCTTTCATGAGCATGTAGAAGGAATCCCCAACCAATCCCACCACACTCCCCATATATCATCCCAAAATGCTGGGAAAGTGTTACAACTTTCAAGTTACTCATACCACCTTAGTCGCCACCACTAGAAATATCCACCTAGAAGTTTCTTGTCTGATAGCAGCCTTCTTTGTAACAGCGGCAAGGAAGCTCAGGACGGGCTAAAGAGCCTGGTGTTCACTTATTCCTGTTGTTAGGAGGCATCTTGCTTTATTTCAATCATAGAGACCCTGCATGTACTAAGCCTGATATGCTCTTCCAAGGACTGGTCTCACCTGATTGCTTGTCCAAAGTAATTGAGACAAAGTGCCATCCTCACTTACGAAGAGCATGCTGGCTGGACTTCCAGCGCATGTTTGTTGAAAGGGATGGGATCATATTTATCCCAAGGTTTTATAAATGAAAGAGTTGAAAAACAGAAACCCTCATGCATGAGATTTGCAACAAGGGAAACTTCAGCCTCCTTTGACAATCTCATACCCTTGCTTCTAAGGAACTTTTAGTCTGTACTTTTCCCAAAACAGATGTAATTATGCTTTTGCTTGTTGTTGTTCCTATTCTTTGCCAACACAATAATTCCAATGCACTGATGCTTCCTCCATCTCCCTTATTCAATGTTAAACTTTCACACACATATGAGATAACAGGAAGGACACAGCTAGAGTCAGGTGCACCTTAGTTCTTAAAGTGATATCCTTGTGCTTTAATGCTTTAAAGAGGTCTTGTATGACAGATTTACCCATAGCATACTTCATTTCATTCCTTGACTGTGCTTCCATGAATATTGATTATAGATCCAAGGAAAATGAACTATTGACAACTTCAACTTCTCTCCATTTATCATGATGTTACTTACTTTTTGGTCCTCTAGTGAGGGTTTTTATTTTCTTTACATTGGGTTGTAATCCATATTAAAGGTTGTAATCCTTGATCTTCATAAGCAAGTGTTTCAAGTCTCCCCTTCCTCAAGCAAGGTTATGTCACTTACGTATTTCAGGTTGTTCTGAAATAGCTTCAGATTTGAATGTCTCATCCTTCTTCACATAACTCAGTTTCTTGGATTCACTGCTCAGTATGAAGATTAAATAAGGTTGATAAGAGGTTACAACCTTGGCACCTACCTTTTCTGATTTCAAACCACCAAGTATTCCCTTGTTCTGTTCAAAGACTGCTTCTTTATTCATCTATAGATTCTACATGAACAATTATAGATTCTGGTGGTTTCATTCTCTTCAGTGCTATCCATAGTCTTGGTATAAACAATAAAGCGCAAGGAAACATCTTTCTTGTCTTTATTCTTTCCATCAAAATCAATCAGATGTGAGCAATAATATTCCTTGTCTTATATATTCATTTGAAGCTGACTTGAATTGATGGTAGTTATACCATTTTTCCTACTTAAGTAATTGTGGATTACTAAAAGAAATCACATGATATTTCTTTATTGTTAGATAATATTTTTGTCACAGTGACCATAGATGACAAAGTAAAACTTCTGCATAGGACTTTCTAAGCTGAAATCTTTAGGAAAACGGATCGATGGGTCTTTCTGCCACAGATGTGCTGGGTGGGTTCAAACTGGGAAGCTTTCTGTCAGTTTGCTGCTGAGTTTTTCCATGATTGCAGCATGAGCGCTCCTTAGAGATATTAAGAAAGCACTGTCAAGACTGTAATGTCAAAGAAAGCTGGGTGGATTTTATTCATTGGGTCCAAGATCAGAGTTAGGGATTTCAAATGCATAATTCAGTACAGATGCATTCCACTGGATTAAAGATTTGGACCAGGGTATATGGGGTTACAGAGGCTCATATTGGAGCTGTCATTTAGTTGTTGTTGTTGCTGTCATTCTTAAAGAGTTGGATTATTTTTTTAAACTGTATTCTGAAATTGTGTTGTCTCATGTGGATATAATGATGAATGGTTAATAAAAGCACTCCTAACGTAGACGTGTATGCAACTTCTCTGCTCCAGAGAGCATATGGATAAATGCAATCGTTTCCTACAAATAGCTCCATCCTGCACATTCACACTTCAAATGTCACTGTAGTTGATGAGAATGATGATGATAATAGCTAACATTTAATGAAGATTTACTCTATGCCAGAAAATATTGTAAGTACTTGTGATATATCAACTGTTAATTCCTCAGTTAAATACAACTTTCTTCTGAGACAGATACCTGAATTAAGACCACTTTACTTAGCAGAGTGATACACACAAAGGTTAAGGAAATTGCCTAGGGTTATGCAAATCAAGTTGAAGAGTCAAGATTTGAACCTCCACAGCACCCCTCAGTCAGCTTCTTTATCAAAAAAAGCATCATACCGTTCCTAGAAAAATAATCTGTGTTGCGGTTAGCATAATGTTAAGGGATATTTTAATCACTTATCTTAAATAAGCCTATATCTGCAATTTTAAATCAGTACATTTGCAGAATATGTTTGTGTGTATTGCTTCATTCAGTTCCCACAAAATCTGATGATTTACATGGGAGGAAAATAGACCTTAGATAGTTACATAGCTTGTGAGTTATGCTACCTTACTCATGGAGAATAAGAAAGGCCAGAAATGAGTGGGTGTACTAGAATTATGGCATTAGTGATGAATATTGGAAGTACCATGGAATGCCAAAGAACAAACAAATATCTTGAAAGAAATGTAACCAGAGTATTCCTTGGAAGCAAAGATATTGACTTCATATCACATACTTTGGACATGTTAGCAGCAGAGACTAGTCCTTGAAAAAGGAAATCATGCTTGGTAAAGAGGATTATTCAAAAAGAGATAATTAATATGGAAATACTTGGTGGTTGCAACAATGCACTCAAGCATAAGGACAATTGTGAGAGTGTTGTGGGACCAGGCATATTTTGTTTTGTTGTATATCATGTCACCATCAAGAAAAAACAAATGGATTACACATAATAACAACTCATAGGACAGACTAAGAAACAAAGCAAGTGACTATTTACAAGGTTTCTAACTTTTACTTTACTGTCCTAGCCAGCTACAGTAGGCAATCATAGTTAATTTAATAAGGAACCAAGGGGTACTTATTCTATGAATTTGATGAGGATGTGATGTTGTTGCCAGTGATGTTGTCAGTATTGGAATTTCATTACAAGTCTAGGACTCATTCATGGCAACAACTATTAATAAAAGTTAAGACACCTGGGGAAACCTAAGCCGCTGGTCAAAATGACTCATCTCTACTGTTTTCAACACTTTAGAACCAACACGACAAATAGCAGTGGCTGTTTGAGGTGAAGAATAGCATCCTTAGATGTGAGTTAGGGTCAATTCTGTTGAAAGACTATTGGAGAGGTCAGACAAGCCAGAGTGGATTGTTTCTGAGTTCATTATCTAGATCGTTTTGGTGATAGATATTGAAAATTACTAGAGGTGAACATGGGCTGTAAAACTCTCACTGTGAAGGCAGGGGCTATCCATGGCAGCCATTTCTCTACAAAAGGGATATCTGCTTAAAAGAGAGCCGTGACCCCATGGCATACTATCTGCAGGTGAGCTAAAAGCCTCTGGCTATACTCTTACTCAGAGGACTTCCGAGATTGCAGACAATCACACACACACACACACACACACATCTTATTCAACCTGGCAGTTTTCTCACAGAGGAATCATTCCAGAATGTCCAGTTATTAAAAAGACCCCCAAAAGTATCCAATTTCAAGGCAAGGGGAACTAATCATCAATATGTACTAGTGAGATCATCTTTCTAAAAATATTGCATATGGTATCAGGTGGATTTATGGGAATTTATCCGCATAGCTGAGAGGAAATCCCGATAAAATCACCTACTTTATGTAAATACTCTCTTGATATTTTCCCCCTTCTAAATCCAAAAGAAGATTTGCATGCATATTGATGAATCACTGAACATAAATATGCTCCAAATTTACTGAAAGAAGCAGATGAAGCTTGATATAAAGTGTTATGCTTGGGCAAGAGCACCTTATTTTTTATTATTGCTATTCTTAATAAACTGTACCTCACTGTCAGACTCAGGAGGTGACTGAGCACAAGAGTAATGAGCATGCACATGGAGAGATGGGGGAAACCTGTTTCCTTAAATCTTCTCAAGTGAACAGCGTTGCAGTTGGACATACTGAAGCTATCGTGTGCAAACACAGCTTATTTTGTGGTCTTTGTGTATGAGGTAGGCAGGAGTCTCTATTTCATACCTCAGTCTCTATTTCCTTTGAGACTGCAGAGATAGACTTCTTTGGAAAGTCAATAAATGAACAATGCTAGTGGCGGCTTTCCTTGATGGTGCAAGTGGTGGACTTACTGAAGGTCTGACTTCCGTGATGGAAACTGGCCACACTGAGCACCTGTGCGCCTACTTACCATCGCTGATTCCCCTTGCAGTGGCTGGCTCAGACAGGTTATGGTAGCAAATCCATCGGTCTCAAGTTAATAAATCACAAAGGGGTAAAAACAAAAACACACCTGGTTGTCTGTGATGCTTCATGTTGCAATTCTGAGTGAAAAAAAAGGACATAGGAGTTTTTCTTAATCTCAAAGAGGAAAGGTCTTTTACTGTAAGGTGCTAATTAAGAGAAAAGGGGAATATTCTTTGTTTGACTATCCCATTGCCTCCAAGACTTTCCACATTAACAAACTGCTGGAACTGCCATCTTCAGCCATCCATTGTTGGAGACCAACTGCTAGTATTCTGAACCCTTCCTTGTGTTTCTCCCTTGTTCTATGGTGAAATATGATCTGCATAGAAGGGGCTTTTGTGTCAATGGCCTGCCACTCAGACTCTCCGAAAAACTGACAAGTGGAATCATGAAAGGGCATGTCTGAAGAGATTTAGGTAGAACACTGTGGGTTGTTTGGTAAATATATAATTCTTGCTATTATTATATTTTAAGAAAAATAAATGCATTTTTTCAGTTGTTTAAACTGGCAAGAGATACTCGATGAGAGAGGTGTAGCCTTCATCCACAAGCTTGAAGCTTCCGAAACAATTCTGTGCATGTGCATGTCACCTTTTATTTCTTTTTCACCTTAATTATACCAAAATTATTTTTAACTAAG
This sequence comes from Nesogale talazaci, assembly GCA_004026705.1. Taxonomy (NCBI): domain Eukaryota; kingdom Metazoa; phylum Chordata; class Mammalia; order Afrosoricida; family Tenrecidae; genus Nesogale; species Nesogale talazaci. The sequence continues at coordinate 132,911 of PVJH01002316.1, forward strand.
CACAAAGCTAAGAATGCACTGCCCTTTTAGGAAAGGAGAGTGGCTTTAAAACTGTTGCTATGATAGAAATGAGGGGATTGTAAGCCAACACTACTATCGTGGATACTGAGGCCCCTTGGCATAGCTAAGCATAAAGGCAGTGTGTGGATTGGTTTAGAAAGGGGAAAATAACGTGATTAAGATGCCGACAATCTTTTTTAAAGTAAGTTAACAGATTACAGATAGGCTGTCTACCACTTCTATTTCTGCACTTCATTGTGATGAAACCAAATATTGTCGTGGAAGGGACACAGAGATGTTAAGCCAAGCTTCAATGTCCCAAAGAGATGTGGGTGGATCTGGATGTTGCTGGCTACCAAAGTGCCAGAAACAGGGCAGGGCATCTGCATTCAACTGATATGTTGCGCCGTGTCTCCAGCAGTGCAGGCTGTCTTTTCCTTTTCATCGACATGGGAATGTGTCAAAGAGCTCTGCGCAGACTCTGCCAGATACTCAGTTTTAGAGTCTTTTGAAAAAGAAAGAGAAGGTGATCAGAATGGAGAAGACCATCTATTTCAACTAGGGCCAATATTGCTTGTGCAGAGTAAATAACTCTTAAGAACTATTTATACTATTTTCATCCTAGAGTGATGAAATCTCACAGAAAATTATTGTTCAAACATAAGTGGAAAAAGTATCTTGATTTGCACTGCAATCCTTTTTCTTCTCCTTTTCCTCCTTCCTCCGTTCTTCTCTCTCTTTTTTGTTACATGTCTGCCTCAGTCTGGCCCTTGGTCTTTGTCTTTCCCACTAAGTTATAGCTCTTGTGATGAAAACACTGCAAAAAGAACACTAGCAACCATACTGTAAAATCGATTCTACCAAAATGAGACGAGCGATGGCATTGAGTCACAATATTGACATCCCCCTTGCATTCGAAATTATCTTTCTTTTTAAGTGATCAAAAGTGATCAATTGTAACTCACAAGGTTACTATGATTATGATTCATTTAATCAAGGCAAATTAAATCTCTTTGAAGTGAGACGATCAGCTCCTATTGGTGGCATGGAGCCCATCTGACTTGAATCCAGATATGTCCAGCTCCTACATTATTATTGATTCCAGAAGATGCCTGTACTCCATTTCCATTTAAGAACATTGTAATCACAAATACTTCAGAGTACCTAATTTTTAAAAAAAGTTTAAGAGATTAATATTTCCGGGGTACATTTGTATCACTAATAGGAATCAAGCCTTATAAGGTCCATTTTGCAGATGAGAAATTATAGCACATAAATTTATAGCAAAACAACTTTTAGATGAGTTTCCTCAAGACAGTTCACGATCCTTAGACCTCCTTTCCTGATGTCAATCTCTGATGAATAATACTTTCTCCCTCATGTACCAAAATTATATACAAGTGTCCATCTATACTTCTTAGAAAATTATGTGAAGCTTTGTCAGGCAGGATCCGATGCCTCTCATTTGTGATCTTTTGAGACTCCTATGGATTTCGAGACCTATGAATTTCATTTTGCTTGAATACAGTCCGTGCTCACGAAAGCAGCAGCTCATACATTTGCATCGGGCAGATCTGATGCATAAGATCTCTTTAAAGTGTTACAAAGCAAGCATTTCTCATTAGGGAGTAAGATATGCCTGCTCTAAGCCATGGCATTTTCAATGACCTGATATGTAGGTGAGAGATGGATAATAAAGAAGAAGATCAAAGAAGAACTGATGAATTTGAACTTCAGTATTGGCAAAAATTATGAAAGTCCCAGGGACTGCCAGAAGAACAAACAACTCTCCTTGGGGAGAAGCTCAGCTTTAAGATTCCTTGGCAGCAAGGACGGTCAGAGTTCCGCTCACATAGTGGTACCTGTGATCAGGCGGTACCAGGGCCTGATTCGCCAAGGACATCATGCTTAGGAAGCAGAAGGTGACACAACAGAATACCTTCACCAAGACAGACTGACCCTGTGGGTGTCTCAGTGAGCTAACCCATTAACAACTGTGCGGATGGCCCAAGACCACGCAGTGTTTCCCCCAGGCGGGTCGCTAAGAGTCAGAAGTGACTGGGCGATGAAAACAACAGCAGTGGAGTAGTCCTACTCTCCAGTGTAAGGCTTAGTTTTAGTGCCCCAAATCTGTCTCAGGAATTTGTGTGCCTCCTCTTACAGCAAAAGTATTGTATTGAATGTGTTATGGGTTTCAAGGCATAGGATACAGATTCGGAAAGTACAGCTTTCTAATTCTCATCCCAACCATACCAGTTACTGTTGAACTATTTCTCACTCGCGGTGCTCCGATGTGTGTCAGAGTACAATTGTGCTCCTTGCGGTGCTGAATGACTGTTGCTTTCCCTGAAGTGGATGGTGGAGTCTTTATTCTGGCATGTTGCTTCGTGGACTCTTCCCCCTAGCGGTCAAGCACATTGTTGGCACCATGTGGTGTCTTCTATGCCAAACATTTCCCCACTCAATAGGCCAGGGCTTCGGGAAAGAAGCAAACTAAATTCACTACCATCTAGTCAATGCTAGCTCATGGTAGCCCTCAGGGCAGGGGGCCCATGAGGCCCCACGGCATTTCTGAGATCCTTCCTCTTTAAGGGAAGAGAAGGCCCTGTCTTTCTCCCTGGTGCTGATTGGCAGTTTTAAGCTGCTGATCTTGTAGTTAGCTAAAAGAGAAAAGTAAAGCAGGCAAGGATTTTCAAATCTACCAACTTTAATTGTATAATATAATTGTTATATTAGAGAATATATTATAGATATTATAGGGAATATGATATGACATATGGCTTAACTACATAATACTAGGGCTCCTTTAAGGGCAGGACTTAATAGCACAGACAAATATTTGCTCAAGTTCACATAAATTAATAAGTGGCAGAGTCACTGTCAATAGGAGCCCAGGTGGCATAACAGTAATGTTACTGCACTGTTGGCCATAGTGTCAGCAGTTTGAAAACACTAGGTGCTTCGTGGTAAGGAGTAGAGGTTTTCTATAAAGAGTTGCAGTCTTGGAAAACCACCAGGACAGTTCCATCCAATCCTACACTGCCCTACCTTACACCGCCCTACCCTACCCTACCCTACCCTACCCTACCCTACCCTACCCTATCCTATCCTATCTTATCCTAATGAATGGGATTCGAGTCCATGGCAGTGAGTTTGTTTTTTGGAGTTTGGGGACCAATATTTGAACTCATGTCATTAAAACACCAGAGTCCATACTCTGGACCACTAAAATAAACAATGATGCCTTTTATAAGTTTTAAAAATTTTCCTGAATGAAAGAAATCTTGTGTGAACCCTGCAAAAACTATGTTATTAAAAACCAAATGAGAGCACAAGGGAATAGAAATGTAAAGACCTTCACCCCATGAACCCAAATCATTCGGCGAGAAACTCCCAGTTAAAATAGACAGAACACAGACTGGAAATCTCTTCTCCTTCCACTCTCACAGAAAATGATGAAGGAGAATATCCAAAGAAGGGCTTTACATAGCAAATGATAGTCTTCATTATCGTTTCCCAATGCTTAGCAAGCTTTAAGTTTTGTACTTGCAGTTGGCTGTAGATATTTTTGAAAGACAAGGCTGGCAGTTTTAATCAAATTTCACCCTGATCCCCAAAAGAGGTTCACTTACTACTTGGCCTGCTTGGAATTCATGCATTCCTTTTATATCTGTGGGGACTCTGAAGTCTCCATATCTGAGTCTTTCTCATCAGAATAGGAGTCCATCCTACTCGCAGATGTCTTTTCTGTATGATACACTCTGCTTACTGTAGCTCATAACAATGGGATTCAGGGATACTGAGACAAGGAAACAGGCAAGGATTTTTAAAGCTACCAACCTCAATTTTACAATATAATATAAGACAAGATAATTTAATCGAAAGGAATATAATAGCTATCAGCAGATGTAAAAATATTAAACATAGTGCTTTGCTTTTTCTCAGAGAGCTTATCTTATGTTTTACCAGGAAAATCACAGGTAATATAAAAGTTTTGCAAACCAAAAACCCCCTTACACATCACCTTCCTATGAACATTATATGTATTATTTCTGTTGGCTTTCTATATGTGAAACTAAGACAATTGAAGGGAGAGAGGGAACATTGACGATACGAAACTATATCAAAATTAGCCATATGTGTGTATTAGTTACATAATCTGTAATCAATTTGGGACTTGAGAGGATTAAGATGGAAGGGGTGAAGTGCAGTCTGTCAATAAGGTGAGAGGCAACAAGGTCTCTGCGTGAGCATGGCCTTCTCCTAAGAATTCTGTGAATTCCTGATTTTCCTCATTGGAGAGGGGAGACATCCTCTCTCTCTGCTCACTCTCTGGGAGACATTGCAGCTGACAAGACACATGGAAGTGTGCCAGTGTCTTGAGCTGGAGAAAATGCATGGACCTTCCCTGATGCGACCAGACTTCGGAAGCTGGAGAAGCCGCATGGGGACCCCTGTCAGCGCTGACATGCTGACAACGCCACTGGATTCAAAGACTTCTACCCACTGGCCTGTGATCACCCTGCATTTGGTGTCGTTGCATGTGTTTCATGAGTCTGCAGAGGACTTTATAAATTGGTCGCAGACATAAGGGCTAAAATTGGACTGAGCTGAGATGCTTTCTTAATGTACAATCACTCTTTATATGAAACTCTCTCTTATACACATAGGAGTTTCTATCGATTTGTTTCTCTAGTCTACCCGGACTAACTTGATGTGTTATTGTTGCTTTTAGGTGCTATTAAATTGGTTCTGATTCATAGCAACCCTATGCGCATTGGGATGAAACATTGACTAGTCTAGCACTAACCTCAAAAGCGTGTCTGTGTCTGAGCTCATTATTGCGCCACTTTGTCAGTCCATCTTGAGTAGGGCTCTCCTCTTTTTAGCGGCCATCGACTTTACCCAGCAGAAGGTGCTTTTCTAGGCACCACTCTTCCTTGACAACGCAATGTACTTGAGTTGAGGTCTCATGATTCCTGTTTTTAAGAAACTTTTTGACTGTACCTCTGAGATATAAATTTTTTAAAAATTTACAGCTCATTTGTAATTTCAAGATTTTTTGTCAGAATCAAAATCCAAGTGAATCATTTCTCCTTTGGTCTTCCTTATTTAATGCCCAACTTTCATATGCACGTGCATATTTCATGACCAAATATAACAGGGCTTGAGTCACGCATACCTTACTCCTTGGTTTTCAACATTATAAGAAGGTCTTGGCAACAGACTCAATGCAATGTATCACTTGATATTTTGACTGCTGCTCTTATGAACATTGATTGTGGATCCAAGCTAGACATATCCTTTGACAACTTCAATCTTTTTCCTGCTTATCATAATGTTACCTATGGATGCAGTGGTGAGGATTTTGGTCTTCTTTACATTGAATTGTAATACATATGGAAGACTGAAATTCTTCATCTTCACCAGCAAATCCTCCATACTTTCAGTAAACCAAGTGGTGTCATCTGCATATCGCCTGGGATTAATAAGCCTTTCTTTAATCCGTATGTTCCATTCTTCTTCATATAAGACTGCTTCTCAGATAATTTGCTCATCATACAGACTGAATACCTATACTAAGAGACTACAACCCTGACTCACACCTTTACTGATTTGAAAGCATGCTATATTTCCTCGTACTGTTTGCACAACTGCCTCTGGATCCACAGACAAGTTCTGAAGAATACAAATGTAGTGTTCTGCAAGTCCCATTCATCTTAAGACTATTTGTACTTTTTAGTGTTATATATAGGCACAGCCTTTGTATAATCAACAAAACACATATAGAAATCTATCTGCTATTCTCTGCTTTCACACAAGTTTCTTCTGATACCAGCAATGGTATACCCCTGTGTTAGTTACATGATCTGGTGTCAATTTATAAAGCGTCAGAGTCTGGTCTGTAAATCTGGTCATAGCCAATGAGACTTCTGTGTGGGCATGGCCATTTCCTGAGGATTATGGGAACGTCAGTTTCATCACTGAAGGTGGGAGACACACATTCTGCTTGGTCTTCCTGCTAGCAAGAATCATGGAGCTAAGCTAGAGTCCTAGAGCTGGAGGCGCCATGTGAAGACCCTTGCCCGTTTTGAGATGCTTTCACTGCCACTAGATTCACAAGACTTCTCAGGCCTCTGACTTTCCTGTATTTGGCATCAGTGCATGTGTTGCAAGCGTTTGAAGAGGAATTTATTGATTGGTATTGGACATATGGGCTAATATCAGACTTATGGATTTAATTTGGACTGGGCTGGGATTCTTTCTCAATGTACAATTCATCTTCTATATGGAACTCTCTTTTTATAATCACTTTAATGGGGGCCCATACAACTCTTATACTTAGATTGTGTCAAGCACATTTGTACATTTTTTGCCATCATTGTTCTCAAAACATTTTCTTTCTATGTGAGCCCTTGGTATCAGCTCCTCATTTCTTCCTCTCCTGCACAACCTCCCTCCTCAGGCACCCTTGATAATTTATCAATTATCATTATTTCATCATGTCTTATACTCTCCAACATCTCTCTTAACCCCCTTTTGTACTATATAACCCTAATGGAGGGGGTTATACGTAGATCCTTTCGAGCAGTTTCCCCCTTTCTATCCCATCTATCCCTTCTCCTCCTGATATCACTACTCTCATTATTGGTCATAAAAAGTTTATCTGTCCTGGGTTTTCTGTGTTTCCAATTCTTATGTGTACCAGCATACATTCTCTGTTTTAGCTTGACCTGTAAGGTAGAATTGGGATCATGAAAGTGGAAGGGAGGAAGCATTAAAGAACTAGAGAAAAATTATATGTTTCATCATTGCTCCCCTGTACTGTGACAGACTTGCCTCCTCCCCGTGAGCTTTCTGTGGAGGGATGTCCAATTGCCTACAGATGCACTCAGGTTCTCCACTCTGCACTTCCTCAAATTCACAATGATATGATTTTTTTGGTCTTTAATGCCTGATATCTGATTACATTGACACATAGTGATCACACAAGCTGGTGTGCTTCTTCCATGTGGGCTTTGTTTCTTCTCATCTAGATGGCAGCTTATTTATCTTCAAGTCTTTAAGACCCCAGATGCTATATCTTTTTTTGGGGGGATGGCATCATTGCCCTCAGGTGGTGGGAGTAGGAGGCCCAGCCTTTGCTCCATGGAGCTGGAATCGAACCTCCATCCCAGTGGGCTGCAGTCCCAAGCACAACCACTATGTCACTGGGGCTCAGCCCTTAGACGCTATATCTTTTGAAAGCCAGGCATCTAAAGCTCTTTCTTATACATATGTGAATCTCCCTGGATTGGTTTCTCTAGTCTTCCCAGGATAACAATCCTTATTCTATATCTTCTGAATCTGGCCTGACCCTCAGCCATCTCCAACAAATGCTTGGGAAAATTGGAACTCTTATCCAGTACTGGTGGTCTTGTAAATATCTACATCCACAATGGAAGATGATATGGCTATTCCTAAAACAAACAGCAATTGAAATATCAATGACCCAGCAACACCATTACTAAAAGAAATAAGAAACAGATCATGCACAGACTCATACTGCCCAGTGTTCATTGAGGCACCAGTACACAATAGAACGAGTTGGAAACATCCTAAATTCCCAACAGATTATCATATAAAAAAACTCTTATATACACACAATGGAATATTGTGCATCCCAAAAAAGCAATGATGAGACTAGGAAATGGCTCAAGACATGGAGGGATCTAGAAGATAGTAAGTTGAGTAAAGTTATTCAATCTTAAAATGACAAATACTCTATGAGGTCACTGCTATAGAAACAAGCAGCAGAAGGGGTCCAAGCTCAGCCTTGTTGGGCATGATGTAAGCTGGCCAGTGGGTGGAGGTGAGACAGCCTGGTAGAGAGCCTGCCTGCCGCTGATGAACCATACCCCATCTGCTCTAGGTAAGTATTTTGGAGGTCACTTTGCCTGGGGATTCTTCAAGTAAGCTGATATTAAATGGTCAAAGGAAAGGACGAGGATATTGGCTACTGAGGAGTTGCTATGTAAACTTAAGAGGAAGTCCCCCTTGTTCCCTTCCCTGGACAGGTAGAAACTTCCAACAGAGGTATGAGAAATACTGATGGGAAAAAAAAAACAGTCAGGAGAAGGGAAATGGAGCAAACACATTAGGGGGAATATAAATGCATGTCTGTTGATAGGAAACGAGGGAGGAACAACCTCTTGTAGGGAGTGAAAATGATTGAAGATGCACTGAGGGAATACTAGAAGTGTGAGAGTTTTGGTAAGATGCAGTGAAAGGGGCACATTCATCCAGGCTTCAGAGTGCATCCTGGGGCGCAGGCTGCGTGCTCTGGAACACGGAATCCTGGATCTTAAAGGCACAGAGCATGCATCACAGGCTGCATCAGTGAGATCTGATGTGGATATTACACTAGGTGACCTGGACTCTACCTCAGGCACACTTCTAACCTAAGAACTTAAGCGAAAAAATACATGGTGTCCAAAGATGCAGAAGACAGCTATACCAAGATTGTTGAGCTGCTGGTGTGCAGACAAACATGGTCTTGCTATGTCAACAGCCTATATGATGTTTTAAGATACACTTTAGTCCTGAAAGCCAGTGACTTCCATTCTCAGAGATTATTATTATAAATTTCCCTGACAATTAACATCTATTGTTTTTGTAAATAGCATCTAGTCGCAAAAGGAATAATTCTGTAAAGGTGAGTAACTCAGGTACTATGATATGGAATTACCCTATATCCTCAATAGGTTTATGAAATAATAATACCAGAGGCTAATCAAGAAAATATAAATGGAAGATAATTAGGCCCCAGGGCCTAATGATTGATTGATTGATGATTGATAAGACTCTCTACCCTAAATTGACAAGGAGGTTTTGAAAGGGAGCCAAAGGCAGATAAAAAACAAAAACTATAAACTAACAACAACAAAAATAACATAGACCAAAGTATGAGTCTTAGGTTTACCTGAACTCTAGATCCAACTAAAGAACAATGAGTTCTTACATCATGATTCTGTTTGATACCTCAAGAAAGGAACACAGAATTCATAGGTGCTAGAACAAAATGTGATGAAGAAATTGGATGGTGCCTGGCTGTCAGATGAAATAGGATCTGGTAACTTACAGACTTATCTGTAGTCTTCTAAGTGAGATGTCAACTTCATCCATATGGAAGAAGCATACGATTATCAGTCTTCAAAGGTATGTAAATCTTATAATCCTATATAAAAGGAAGGATTAGAATCAGAGTCTAGATTGAGAGAATCCTATTTACAAGAAAGTTATGGATGACAATGGGAGCCCAAGATAAATTTTCAGGGGAACTACATAGGAAATATGCCTCTGGTGATCTTCCTTTATTCATAATTGAGGGATGGGAGGAAAGTGGTTACTAAAAAGAGTGCATTGGAAAGATGAGTATGGAAGATCAAAGAGATAAACCTAACATGAAGTTAAAACTTTATCAGTTGGTTCCCACTCTGAAGCATGCTAGACCTGATCTGATTTTCAACATTTTCTGGGCGTTTTTGCTGTTGTTGTATTTTGTCTTGCTTGTTCTTACTGGGGTCTATTTCAGAGGTGTAATGTCATTGGGTTCCACCCTCTTGAAGTGTTACATGTTCCTCTGCTTTTCAGTATGTGAAACCCAGGACTGACAAACCTACAGCAGCAGCAAATAGAAAAAGATTGCCAGGGGATGGGGGTACAATGGGAGTGATGGGGAGTGGGTAGGCATAAATGGAAGACAATATCAAGGAGTCCAGCAAGAAAGACATAGTTTGGAAACTGATTGTAGTAGCAATTGTATAGCTCTGCTTGATGTGATTGAACTATAGAATGCTATGATATATGTATAACTCCAAATTAATAATTAAAAAGGATATTATACTATTCTCTCTCAACATGTCCTCCAGCTAGGTCTGTACCTTTCTGAAAGAGATGTGACTATCGTTTTAATCATTTTCAGAACACAATTTTGGCATTCACCTGGAACTTAAATTATGTTCTCATGAAATATCTTTGAGTTTTAGGAATAAAAAGAAATCGGAAGGGGCATTCTCATGGCTGTAAAATGGATGAGGTATGAATTCTTAATTTAAATGAACACAGAACATTCCTTGAAGGATGAGCAAGTGTCTTGATGGACAACGTAAACATTTTTCAGCACTACTTTCCAACAATACTATTTTCAGCTTTGTTAAAGGGTTATTTTCTACGACTCTCCACTCCCACCCCCTCAGTGATTCTACTGTGCCTTTCAAGAAACTGTATCATTGTTATTTACTTGGCATTCTCTAAGTCGGTTACCATAGCCTTCTGAGTCGGCCTCTGCCATGAATTTAACTGGCTCAGCTTATCTTCAAGGAAGTCATTGTTATGCTTGGGCTTTGCGATCTGGATCACATTAGTCAATATGAGACTTGTAGCTTTTTCTGATTTGTTCCATAAATTATTTTAATTAACTTCAATTTTGTTTAAAACACAATGGACAGATCAGCTACTTGAACCAACAGATCCTCAGATAAAACTTTTGGCACCGAAAAGTATTTTGGTAAATACTTTGTATTTGGCAAATACTTTGCCAAAAGATTGCTGAGACTAGGATATTTGCTTAAAATTGAAAATGAAAAACTGTATGAGATTCCAGCTTCCAAAGCTGTCACATGAAAGAAAACCCTACAGTCATCCATCAGTTTCTGGACTTCAGCCACAATCTCATTTGTTGGTCTTGATGGTCTTCTCTCCCTTGACTCACCCTTAATGTCGTCCCAGCCTTACTTAAAATGGTTGATCCATCTAAATGCTGCTGCTTTAAATGGGGTAGTATTTCCTTAAACTTTTTGCAAAGCATCAATACTTTTAAAAGAATGGATTTTGAAAAGAAATATTATTTTAGCTCTTACTCAAAATATCTTTTTTATATCACTAAAAATATCCTTGCTTAAAGAAAACTCAGTAATGAAACTAAGCCAGATATAATATGAGAGAATTTGTCAGCAGCCAGCCACTGATCAGTGGCATGTTTAAGGACATTTTGTTTGGAATAAACCTGTGCCATGTAGCAATGCTTTGTGACTTACCACCATATTAATGTAATACTGTATACATTCATCCAACAAATATTTAGTGCCAATTCTGAATTAAACACTGCTTTAGACATTAAAAATAGGGAATGTTTGGTCTGCCTTAAGTGGTTGACAATCAATGAGGAGAGACAAAGAATAATCAAACAAATCCATAAAATATCTTTAAATAGCACAATGTTCTATGAAGCAAACAAGTAAGGAGGTAAAATAGAGAATAATAGAGGGGTCTAACAATGAATCAAACACTAGATATTTCACTGGATTTTTTAAAGAAATTGATAATTTCACATTATATATACACCAAATACACATTTTTACCCTAGAGAAAAGATCAATTCAGGTTAGTAGCAAACAAAAAGCGAATGTCATGAAAATGGGGAAAAATATTTTTAAAACCCTGAAGGAAAGGATAAATTTGAAATCATATGAAACACTTTAATCATGATTTCATTTCATTAGTAAAGCTCTAATATTCAATTTTTAAGAGTTTAAAATTATGGTGCTAAAACACCAATTTTTTAAGAATTACCAACCGCTATACTGAACTTGGAATCAACACAGTGCACATGCCTGACACTAAATATATTCTTGTTTTTCAACTAGTACATTTACTGATATTAATATTTTGTAAGGTGCCAGCAAAAAAGAAATTCAGAAACATGTATGTTTCAGAAATGTTCAGAAATTCAGAAAAATTTTTATGTAGGTTTTTCTAGAGGGAACTTGTTGCCTTGAATTCCTAGCTTGGCTAACCTTCAAAAATCATTCCTTTGCAACTACTAAAAAGGATTAGCAATCTAGAGCAGTAATTCTCACCTTTCAGGGTATCTACCCTCACCGGAAAATCCATTGCAACACTGTACATCACAACTATTCCTACCAACATGTCTTACTATACTTTCTGGGATAGAACCCAAAGTATTTGCTGTCTAACAAGGTCCCGGGTGACTCTGACTTTGAAAACGGATGCATTCATTTTGACAAAATCTTAAGTCCACATTTAATCTCTGTAAGCTCAAAATAATTAGTTGTTTTGTTGAAGCTCTCTTGCAATGTTTATTGCTTTAAAGTTTGATTGGTAAGCACGAAATGTGTGGAATACTTTCTTACTTCCTATACTTGGATCAAAATATATTGTGGAGACTGTTGAAGTTATTTGAGAACGTTTTCTACTTATGAAAATAATGGAGGTGCAAAATTAACACTGTGTGCAACATCATCTCTAAAAACTATGGAGAATTCCAAATAGGAATATCTTGAAAGATTCTTAGCATAAATGGAATTAGAGAAATGAATACCACAGTGTATAATTAAAAGCAATTTAAAATGTTTAAGGACTATTATATCAAAGGCTTTTACAAAGATAAAATTTAAGACTTATCCTAATTGAATTTTTTCTGCCTGTTATTTTTATTTAAATTACAAAAATATGTGCTGCTTCACACAAGAATATGTTCTTCTTAAAGGTATGTACTAGTAATTTTCCTAATATTCTTAAGACTCATCAATCTATACCCTATTTAACTCATTGAAAATGCCAAATAATTGATTTAGAAAAAATAACCACTTAAAATCATTAATGATAACAGCACTTTATTTTGTTTGGTGGCACCAAACCAATATATATTTTTTAAGAATAACCTAAACATTACATGTGAAAACTGAAGGCCTGTTTCACATAAAGTCCATTGATATGTGGAATAGATAACACCAGAAATCAATCAGTCCAAGACTTCTAATACCATTGTCGAATTTGTGATTTTCTGAAGAGTTACTCTATAAAGACTCCAAAGCTAATTGAAACTTATTTTACTCACAGAAACATTTATTATAGAGAAACTGTACAAAATGTAACCAGTTAAAAGAAGAGACCGACAGGGAATAAATAGGTGGTTTCCAAACACAAAGCTTTTTTGTTCTCCTGGCATGTAACTTCTTGCCAGCAAAGTGGGACTACATGCATTGAGTATTGACAAATAGGAAGTTCCCCTGAACCTCAGTGTCTAGAATTTAAGTTAGCCTTATTATCTAGAGCTACTAAGGGTCACTATCAACTCAATGGCAATGAGGTTTTTTCTTTTTCATTATGTAAGTATGATTGACTGAATCATTGTCCATCTGAATGTCTAGCCCCATCTTTCCCAGAGGTCAGGCTGTTATGGTTACAGAAACAGGTCTCACAAAAGATGGTTTTAAGTGCTCTAACTATAAATATGATCATGCTTTAAAATGGGATTTTTCTTTACCTATGTTAATAAGGTCTTAAACAGAAGAAATAAACCTAATAATTTCTGAGCAGGGTCTTATAAAAAGGGAAAACAGACACAAAACAAAAATAAACATGCACGTATGTACACACACACACAGAGTGAACAGGAACCACGTTAGACTACATCTACAAGCTAGGGAATTACAAGAAACTCCCTAGACTGCCAGAAGTTGAAAGAGAAAAGAAGGGAACTTCTCCTATGGATATTACCATTGCAAGTGTTCAGATTGCTAAGGAAAGAACAAAGTCCTGCTCATGCATGGAACTTAGACTTCTAGCCTCCAGGATTACAAGAACATACATTTCTCTTTCTAAAACTAACCACTTATGGTATTACCATGCTGTTTTGGTGTACTAAAGGGAATCCAATTACAGATATAATTTAAGGAGAACATCTATAGTCTTAAAAGAGACAAAAGACACAACAACATCAACAGATGAGGGAGGTCATCAGCATGAAGTCATAAGAGTGTCAGAAGATTGAGAGTCGGGATATTAAACAAGGCACAGAACTAAGAAAACTGTCGCAAATTTCTGACTGACTGAAGACCAATATATCACAGTTACAAGTAAATCTACAGAAGTGGGAATTAGACCATAATTGGGATATGTACAGTAAGTTAGATAGACAAGTTTACAAGATTAGTAGGCATCACTGGTAGGGCGTAGCACAGGACTGGAAGGGATACCTATAAAACATTGGATTTTTTTTCAAAACTATGTATTTATTTGTTTTTACAAAACAAGCTTATCACTTTCAGCGCACTCTCCGTTATGCCTAATACATTTGTCAAAACTGCAATTCTATTATTGGAAATATTTTTCAAACTCATCTGTTTGGCAGATTGAGAGCACCTCCCTCATTTTTTTTTTCTTTTCTACATCCTAAACTTGCTTTCCTTTTATGTCCTTTCATGTCCTTCTTCATTTGCGGAAACAAAAAGAAGTCACACGGAGTGAGATGAGGTGAGTCAAGTGTGGGGGGCAAGATAGACATGCTGTTTATGCCAATAACTGGTGCACAGAGAGGCCTATATGAGCAGGTGCATTGTCATGGTAGCAAAACCAGTTTTCTGTCTGTCACAAATCAGGCCTCTTTTTTGTGTACACCATTACACAATCTTTTCAAAACCTCTAAATAGTTTTGTGAACAGCCTGACCTGGTAGAGCAAATGCCAAATGTACACGATGACATTTATGTCCATCCAGGAAGTTGACCGACATCTAGAATGAGGTTTAAAGGTCATAAATTGATGTTTTGGCTTTTTTTGAAATGAGAAAACCATCCATACACTTGAGTTTTCCCCATAATACTGCCCTCATAAGTTGTTCAACATCTTAACAGTTTCTGCTATTTTTTTTCAAAAGCAGGAAAAAAAATTTCACAGCTGCACTGTTCTCTTAAATCAGCATCATAAAAAAGGAGGTGAGAGCAAAGTTTCTTATGTGAAAAAATTCACTGTGATCAAAGACAACTTCCCAGGTGATGCGACTGATGCACTAATTCAGAGAGATGCTTGAAGCTCGCCTCACAGGGAAAAATGCACACTTTGAAAGTTCCACCCAGCAGAGCTTCTTTCCGATTTTGGGGGGGAGAATTGGAAAATTGGAAGTCATCAAACTGAAAATGCCTAATACCCTATGTGTTAGTGACCAGAGAGATACTGGTATTGGCTATTTTGAATGGGTAATAATATGGTTTGTATTCTAGGTATGAAATAATCAAGAGGAATGGAATTACACCCATTGTCAGAGAGGACATTTTAAGGACTAGCTTCATGTGCAATCCCATCTGTGATAGGATTATATCGATCTGCCTTGAAGAAAATTCAATCAAAGCAACAATTATTCAAATTCATATACCACAGAAGTTAGTGATAAAGAAATCAAATTCTATGAGTATCCTTAATCTGAAATTAATTAAATATGCAATCATGATGAATTGCTGTTTTGCTTGCTTTGATGTTAGAGCTCATCAAGTTGGTGCAGACCAATAGAAGTACACAACAGAACAAAATACTACCTGGTCTGCAATATCCTTGAATTTATTCCTATAGTTGAACCAATTGTTGAAGTCACATGTCAATCCATGTCATTGTGGGTATTCTCTCCTTCACATTGATAATTATTGGCAATTGGAGTACAAAAGTTGAAAACAAAGAGCAGGACACAGTAGTCAGAAAATAGGGTCTTGCTGATAGAGACAAAGCTGGAGATCACATGACAGAATTTTTCAAGAGCAAATATCTATTTTCAACAATATACACAGTGATTGTATATGTACCAAACAAAATTATTAATATCACATACAAGTAAAACTTTGCTGAATATCATCCAGCAATGGTTTCGGCTGTACAGGGAGCTACCAGAGATTCAAACCAGATCCCAGTTAGAATGTGGGACAAAGGATATCACTGTTTATGTGAGATTGACTTGGGCTGGGAGTAGAAAATACCCAAAGGATGATTATGTGTGTTTTATTGTCTATGCTAAGGCATTTGACTCTGTGGACCATAGCAAACTATACATTACTTTCATGATGGGAATTCCAGAGTGTTAAATTGTCCTCTTGAGGAAGTGTTTCTGAATCAAGAGAACAGTTGTGGAAAGGGATGAAGGGAATACTGCATGGTTCAAATTAGGAAAGATGTGTGTCAAGATTTCATACTCTTACAATACTTACTCAATTTATGCTGAGTACATAATCAGAGAATAGGTTAAATGAAGAACAATGTGACACCAGGATTGGAAGAAGGTTTTTTAGTGACCTGCAATATACAGATAAGATAACCTTGCTTACTGAAAGTGAGGAGGAATTGAAGTTCTTGCTGATAAAGATCAGGGTAAAGATCAAGGATTGCAACCTTCAGTATGGATTACAACTTGTAAGGAAGTCCAAAATCCCTACAACTGGACCGATAGGTAAGATCATGATTAATGGAGAAGAGGTTGAGGTTTTCAAGGATTTCATCTTGTTTGGATCCACAAACAATGTCCGTGAAAGCAACAGTAAAGAGGTCAAACTATGCATTGCATGGAGTAAATCTCCTGCACAAGACCTATTTAAAGTATCGGAAAGCCTGGATGTTACTTTGAGAATGAAGGTTGACCTTATCTAAGCCATGTTATGTTCAGTTGCATCATATGCATGTGGAAGTTGCACATTGAATAAGGAAGGTTGAAGGATTAATGCATTTGAATTATGGTGCTGGCAAGAAATATTGAAAGTGCCATGGACTGCCAAGAGAACAAACAAATCTACCTTGGAATAGTAGATCCAGAATACTTCTTAAAAACAAAGAATGGTGGGAATTCTTTGGTGTATATGCCATGAGAGACTAGTCTTTGTGGGAAAAATACATCATTATTGGTAAAATACAAGGTAAGCAAAAGAGAAAAGTCCCTTAACAATTAACACAAAAATGGCTACAAAGATGGGCTCAGCTATGCTTGTGTGGATGCTGCAAGACAGGGAAGTGTTTTTTTTGTTGTTATTGTTGTGTATAAAGTCACTGTGAGTTGGAACTGGCTTGAAAGCACCTAACAACAATAATTACAACACATTTCTATCTTTACTAGAGTATAGTCAACTATCCCTCTATGCTTTAAATGTATCTTATGTTTTCCCATATAGCAAACTCACAGAAATAACACCCACAGTACTCATAACAGCACCTAACAGTAGCAACAACTCTGGTCAAATCTCTGCAACATAATATGTTAATGTAAAGATTTGGGTGTACATTTATGGTTTAGCTAGAAACCTGACAGCTTTGGATTTGCTTAATCTGTAGGCGAAAGAAAGAACAATAGATGCTTAAAAATCTTGAGAATGAGCATGGCACTAGGAGTCAAAATATGAAATGTACAAATGAAGAATAAAAGAAAAATATAGATCTAGATAAGATGAAGGTACAGAGAGGTTAGGCTACCTTTCAAGAAACCGGATATCCTTCCCTATGTACATCTTTTCAAATGAAATGGGAAAGGGCCAAAGGCACTAGGCAGAGTTATGTTTGTTTCTGAGAAAGGAGATTTCAAAACACATCTATGTTACTTTGTTCTTTTATAAAAACTCTTAGCATTCTAAAAATTGCATATTCTGAGTATCAAACACCACCCCAAAAGAGTTCTACACATCTGTTACCAAAAAACTCAATCCATTTAAGGAATAAATGACAATCCCTTCCCAATCAGTGAAGATCTTCCAGCTTCTCAAGCATGTAAGTAGTTTTTGGTTAAAAGGCAGGAGAGGGTTAAACAATAATTATACCAGCACAGGCTGACCTGCAATTTGACCATCCTTCCTGTGCTGATTCCCTACCTCCTCAAATTATCCAGCCTTCTGTACTAAACCTGGTAGTCAAGGTCCTGTCTCCGCAGCGCAGGACGCTGGTATGCCTGCCCTAAAATACACCTGTTGCCAGCAGATTCCTGCAGGTTAATTTCCACTGCCAGAGAAATTGCTCTAAATTGCATTGACTTTCAATGGGTTCCCACTGGCAAACACCTGGAGGCAATCACCTGCAGATGACTGCCCAGAGACCCAGGTGTTTCTGGAGGCTGTCTTGCCCCAGTTCATCCTGATGAGATGTCTTGGTGCTCAGAGTGCAAAACAACTACCCCAGGTTAATGAGTCGCAAAGACATTAACATTCAAAAAGGCTCACAAAGAAAATGAAGCCTTAAAGGCAACAGCCACTGTCAGTCAGGGGAAAATGACTTGCTTGGGAGAGAAGCAATAAGGGTGAGGTTTCATTCTAACAGCAGTGCTGAATTCCTTATCAGCCCCTCCTCTTGAGGAAGGGAGCTTTTCAGTAATGGCAGTCCATATGGTAACTGTCTTTTCTGGATATTACTTGCTAATGAGCTTAGGATCTACTTGTATGCACATAAGATTATTTGTCTTTCCTCTTTTAAAATTCTGCATAGACTTTCCAAATCATTTTATTTGATGAAGACAGACTTTAACAAAATATAGAATGAAAATAAAGTCTGAACATACCTGACTGCCACAAAACTTTTTGAAAATGTACGCTTCCTTTTATTAGTAAATGGAAGGATGTGATTGTTGTATAGACAATCATGATTTTCTCCTATGTTAGCCTCAAGACATTAAAATATCTACTGGAAATGATTCAATTGATGTAAAAATATTTCCTTTTAAATGACAATGTATAAAGTTTTTATAACATGTGTATACAGTTAGCATTATGTATTTTAATATCATATCATTTGATAATTTTTGCTGTTTGATTATGATCACTGCTGGTGGTTAACTTTCAGCTCCAAATTAGTGATTAATAACACCAATGAGCATAATCCGTCCATTGCCTTCAAGTTGATTCTGACTCCTAGGAGCCCTTTTTCAGATTTTTGAAGCTCACACTAGCTACAGGAAAAGGATAGTCCCATATATATGTCTTGAACATACAAGTCCAGAGACATTTCATGATGCTGAATTTATTCATCAAAGAGATAACAAGCTTTGTAATTAATATGCTCTAATATACTTTAAAGCGTACACAGTCACATATCAAGCAATACATCATAGCAGCTACCTTACCAGTGGAGAGTTCAGAGAGGTTTGTTGTCCCACTGTGTCAAAGAAACTCACAAGCTCATCTGCTCTCAGTAGGATTTTTATACATTAATGTTAACAACGCTGCTTGTGTCATCATTATGTGCTGGATCCTTCTGGTAGTTTTGATAAGATTACCTGTGGGCATCTGGAGTTTGTTTACTTATACAAACAACATACTTTCAAGGAGTTTCTTTCACTCATGTCAATATCTCCTGCAGAATGGATGACAGGTTTTAACTGCCGATCCTGTGATTAGCAGAAGAAGGCATTATAATACACGTCATTAAATAAGTTGTATTGAGAAGTTGCTAAGTGACCCAAATAGATGTCCTTAGGTTCAGGCTTAAGTTAGTATAAAATTAGGGAGAACCCTTGGACTATAAAATTGCTGAGTCACTCTTAGTAGCTTCTATAAATGAGCTAGAGAAAAGCCCCAATATCTGCTCCTTGTTGATAGAACAGTCTCCTTACAGGCTGCCTGGTTAGTACATTTTAACTTCTACTATTCTGTTCCTTGGTTTTAAAAAACACATTTATTACTTCAGCATATTTTTTGGATTGACTTCTTTGACATAGCTTAAAAGGGTGTTCTATACCGAATCTAGAGCTTCAGGAGTGAATCTAGGAGAACCTTGCTGCAGAAGAGACAAGACAATGGATGATTCAATTTAGACTACAATCAGAGTAGAAAAAAATGGTTGAACTTTAAGATATACCTGTTGTTGTAAGATATCTTTGAGTTGGTTTTGCCTCATAGCAATCTTCCCTACAATGGAAGGAAAAACTGCCATACTCACAATCGTTCTTATGTTTGAGTACATTGGTGCAGGCCCTATGTCCACTTTGTCAAAGGCCTTCTTTTCGGCTGCTCCTCTAATTTACCAAGTACAATATCTTTCTTCTGTTCAATTTCTTCTCGCCCTTGCCTCTGAGAAGCATTCTGGTTGTAATTTTCCCGAAACAGACTTGGGTTCTGTTTTTTAGTCCTTGGTACTTTCAATATTCTTCTCTAGTATTATAATTCAAATGTACTCACTCTTTCATTGTCTTCCTTATTCCACTTGCAACTTTCACACGCAATTGACTATCATATTAAGCTTCCCCATCTTCTTTTCCCACCCCAAACGAAACTGACATCCCTGGAGCCAATGCTGACTACTTGTGCATTCCAGTCTTCCTCCCTCAGTGCTTCCAGTGTCCTCAAATGACCTACCATGTGATCACAGCAGTCCACGGCATGATCACTGCACCACCCGAGCTCCTGTTCTTCTTTCCCACATGCAGTTGATTTGATTTCTGTGTAGTCCCTCTGGGTATTTGTGGTGAAGAGGTCATATGTCTTGCAAGATTCTACCATATGATTGCTGGCTTAGTTTTCACCACCAATGCTATATTTTACAATGATGGTTCCTGTTTATAGTTCCAACTTTTGTATGCCAATTTCCAATATTTATTTATTTATCAATACATCTAGATTGTACATCTGATCAATTCCAGACTCAGATGTTAGTAGAAGTCTTCCACTTTTCATCATTAGCTTTGATGCGAGGTGCATAAATTGGAATAATAGCTGTTCCTTTTATTTGGTTCCTTGAATATGTGTGAATATATATATGTATATATATATATATTATCTTAGATGACATTGACCTTCAAGAGATCTGTAAGTGGCCTTTTTGACTATGAATCCAATGCATTTCCTGTTGATTGTTTTATTCTTATCATGTAAACCATGATTTTCTTATTCAAAATGGCCAATCCCAATGACTTTGAGCTCACTAGTGCCTAAAGTGTTGACTTGTATGTGTTCTATTTCATTTTTTGCAACTTTCCTAGAATCATGTTTTGTGCATTCCATGTGCCAAATATTAATTGGTATTTATATTGTTTTCTTCTCAACTTGAGTCATATCCCACCAGCAAATTCTAGTCGACAGTTCTTTGGGAAGATAGTTCATCCTAAGATATATGTTGAGAACCTTCCAACCTGAGAGGCTCATCTGCCACTATCTCCAAAAACGTTCTGCTTCTTTTCCTGATATTTTCAGTATTTGGTAATGTTTCAATACTACTCAAAAGGTTTTGGTGGCTAATTCCTCAGATGCTGACAGGCGATTAGTTTTTTCGGTCTGTTCTTAGTCTGGAAGCTCTGATGATGCCTGTTTAATTTGAGTGACTCTACTGGCATTTGAAATACCTGTGTTAGAGTTATCCCTATCACAGCAACACAAAACCACCATGTATGATTAACAGGTGCAAAAGTGGATCTGGAAAAGATATATGCATTCTTCTATGATTAGTTGATAAATTGTAATGCTTATTCTAGTTACTAAATGTGGTAGTTACATAACCTCGTGTCAATGTGAGTATTAAGAGTTCAGGGAGGGAGGCTAGCTGTCAAATGGGTCATAGTCAGTGGGGCCTCTGTGTGGGAATGTCCTTTTCCAGAGAATACTGGGAACTCTGGGATTTCCTTTTAGGAGGCAGGAGCCACTTCTATCTCTCTGCTCACTTCCTGCAAGGCATCCCTGAGGACAAGACTCATGGCACTCTGCTAATAGACCCTGTGCCCTAGGAACTGGAGAAGCCAGGTGGTGATCCATGCCAGCTGAGATGCTTGCACCACCACTGGATCCAAAACTGGATCCAAAAACTTCCTACCCCCGCCCACCCCACCCCCGCGGCCTGTGATTTTCCTACATTTGGCATCATTTCATGTGTTTCATTAGTCTGGAGAGGAGTTTATAGATTGTTATCGGACATGTGGGCTAATATTGCATTTACGGACTTGGACTGAACTGAGTAGTGATGCTTTCTTAATGAATAATTACTCTTAATAATATATTATTATTATTAATATATAAATATTATTTATAATATTTATAAATATTATAAAACTGTCTCTTATACACATAAGAGTGCCTATGGATTTGTATCTCTAGTCTACTTGAACTGACACACTAAATTTCTGGCAGAACATTCTTTTCTTCTGGATTTGGGGCTGGAAATCCAGTTATTTGAAAGGATTACTTTAGCTTAAATCAATCTCAAGGTTATTTACTAAACTAACCTTTTTAGCTGATGACCAAGTTATATGAATGAGCCTGACCTTAATTTATCAAAAAATTAAAATAAAAACATTCTGAAGAAAATTAGGAATGTGCCAGATGCTCTTGTTTACCAAGTACATGTCAAAACACAAAACCAAACTCACCATCATAAGTTGATGATGACTCTTCTCCCACGCTGCGAGATATGTTTTAATGTATTTATTTATTTACAAAGATTTAATAAATAATTTTATTGGAGTCTCTTGCAGCTTGTAAAACAATCCATACATCCATTGGGTCAAGTTCATTTGTACATATGTTGCCATCATTCTTTTAAAAATATTTTCTTTCTATTTGAGTCCTTGGTATCAGTTCCTTATTTTTCCCTCCCTCTCCTACCTTTCCTTGCTCATGAATTCTAGACAAATTATGAATTATTATTGTTTTCACAGCTTGCACAACTCGCTGGGTGATGACTCTTATTGATTCTATCGGTCAGGGTAGAAGAGGCCTTTTGAGTTTCTGAGAATGTAATTATTTATGGGAGTAGAAAGACCCTTCTTTATACTTCAGCAGAGCCAACAGTTGAAAACTTCTGACCTTGGAGATCAGGTGGATTTAAACCCACTGCATAACCACGATGACACAGGATTCTTGTATCATCAAAGGGAACATAAAAAGCAATTGTCAGGCAGTCTAGGTACACTAAAGCCCCTCACATGATCTGGCTTCTGGGTTTGGAAGTGGTGGTTCTGTGGATCTTCCCAGTGAAGCATCCCAGTAATGTATTTGGGGCATCTGTTCTACTTCCTTGTTCATGGTGTCATGCCTGGCGTCTGAAAAGTTTGTAATTACTTATTCATGGCAAACAAATTGGTCACTATTTGCCTGGAGAAACCAATTAAAGAGAATCAGGATTGTGAAGAAGATATGGAAAGAGTGGTTAATTTTCTTCCAAAATAAATACCTCTTAAGAGCAGAACCGATTGGTGCCTGATACTGAACAAAATGGTCAAATTTTCTACAGATGAATCCTAAGCCAAAAGGAAGCATGTCCAACGGACTTTTAAATTCATGGTGTTCCAGATTTTCTACATCTATCAAGGCTGAAGGAACCTCTGAAAATACTGCCCTGTGATCATTGTTACACTTTAATCAAACACATCCCTTGAAGTCTAATTAAAGCCAAGAAATAACTTAGTAGTAAATAATTTAACTTGTAAATTAGATCTTTGTTGAGCTTTGTATTCTTTTAAGAGTTTCTGCATGGAATCAAATGAATAAGTACAATTTCACAGACTAGATGTGTTTGTTTTCTTTCTTTCTTTCTTTCTCTTTTTCCCTTACTGCCTGTTCTCCTTTCCTTCCCCCTTCCTTTCCTTCTTCCCATCCCTCTGTCCCATCCTCCCTTTTATTTACTTACTCTTCTGGTAAATTTATTTATTTTAATTGGGTGCTGTTGATTTGTTTCTGACTCATCATGACGCGGTGTACAACAGAATGAGACACTGTCCTTTTCTGCACCATCCTCACAATTCTTTGTGGGTTTGAACCCATTGCTGCAGTCACTGTTGTCAATCTCGACCTCTCAAAGGCCTTCCGCTTTTTCATTGCTTCTCCACTTTAGCAAGTATGGCATCCTCCTTCAAATACTTGTCTCTCCTGATCATATTTCCCTCTTCTTTTATCTCCTATTATTCAAAAAAGAGAAATAAACCTTCAACAAGACAGATTGATACAGTAGCTGCAACAATGAATTCAGACATAGGAACAATTGTGACAATGACACAGGACTGTGCACCATTTCATTTGTTAGGCATACGGGTGCTCTGGGTCAGAACCGACTGATGGCCTCTCACAGCACCAATCACAATCCCAGACAATGTCCAGACAGGGAGAAGTCAAAGATGAAGGCTTTGCAACAATTGCCTTAAATCTCCTTAAAGACCTTAAAGAAATGCATATACTAAAGAAAATCAGAAGGCACCCAACAGAAATTTGAAGCTGAAAAGCTTAATTATTGAAAAGGAAAATTTTACCAGAAGCACTTAACAGTAGTTTTAACCAGGCAGAAGAAAAATTTCAGCAAACTTAGTGGGAAAATTAAAAACATACAAACATAAATGAATAGAAGTAAAAGGCATAAAGAAGAGAAGTAATCCCCAAGCGACCCAAGAGAAAGCCCCTCGCATTTCACCTGTAACACAATGAGCTATCCGTTCACATCTAGTAGGAGAGCTAGATCAAATCATAGACAAGTCTTTGCAAGGATGTGGTCAAATTGAAAGCAACCTTTGTTCGCTGCTGTGGGGATATAAAATGATATAGTCACTAATGAAAACATTCTGTTGATTCCTCAATAGCCTTAGTGCATTATCACCATATGCTCAGCAATGTTTGTCACTCTTAGGAGCTCACGTGTCTTCTTACGTGTGGATGTTCATGGGAGCATGATTCACAAGTTTGAAGAGCAGCAGTCTACTTTGATGGCTGCACAGCAACATGAATGGACAGTTGTAACGCTTTTCCCATAGAAGATGGAAGAAATAAAATGTTGTAGACACTGGGGTTCCCACCGATATAGGAAATCGGTAAGTAAAGAGTTCCCTTTAGTTGGAGCTAGAGAAAGAAGTTGAACAAGCAGTGGTATCAGGGGGCTGTTGCCACTGAGGGGGCACCTCCCACACAACGAATCTCATCTGGTGCCAGGTTATGTCAGAATTCTTAGTGATGTTTTTTCAATTTCAATCCCAGAATAATTTATGATAAATTTATAAATTGCTTCTATGTAATATTGCTTTGACTATATGAGTACTAAAAATCATTTTGTAGAATCTCTCTATATTGAAGGACATTATTATTAATGGTGTTGAAGTTTTTCGAGTTTTCTTATTCTATTCCTGATTTCATTACTTCAAGACCCCCTCAAATTTTTACACTTTAATCAGACACATCCCTTGAAGTCTAATTAAAAGCAAGAAATAACCGAGTAGTAAATAATTATTGATATAGGTTCACAATACTAATTATAATATTGTAATTAAAATATCTGAACATTTTGCTACGTCAGCAGCTACTCAAACACTGTCAGCAATGGAATAGCAGCTCATTAATGTACAGAGAATATCAGTGATTTGATATGTCATTGTGATTGGCTATTGTAATTTAAGTTACAAATCTTGCCCGAGCACATTAGAAAATTCAATAAGTAAATTAACAAAAAGTCAATACGAAGGGGTACTCCCCCATACCAGAATTTCTATTTTGGAGCTATGTATTTAATCTTTTTAACAAAACTCTATTACCTTAAAGTACTCTCCATTACACCTAATACACTTGTCAAATCTGCTATTCCGTTCTTGAAAACATTTTCAAACTCATCTGTTTGGATGACTGACAGAACTTCCCTCATTTTTTGTTTACTTCTTGGAAGTTGTCAAATTGCTGTCGTTTCATGTCCTTCTGCATTCTTGGAAACAAAAAGAAATCACATGGAATGAGGTTAGGTGAGTACGGTGCCTGGGGAAAGAAAAGTATGCTGTTTTTGGCCCAAATCTGCTGCATTGAACTGACTGCATAAGCAACGTCATGGTGGCAAAAGCAGTCAGTCTCCTGCCACAAATTACATGTTTTGTCACATGCTGTTCTGCAATCGTATCAGACTCTAAATAGGAAGTTTAACAGTTAAACCTGATGGAACAAACTCCAAATGAACTGTCTCCCTCAGTAACAAATGAACATGTGGATTTACTTGTTGCTTGCTTGTTGCTTCTCGTATGTCTTACAGCCATAGTGATACAAATAAACTGGACGTGTAAAATGTTTTGTTGTTAAAAAACTAAAGAGGTCTGTAAAAAAAAAAAAACTGAAGAAAGACATACCTATGTTTAGACCTCTGCAAGTGCCTTTCCCCTTCTAGCTCCTTCCTTTATTTCCTTCCATCTCCCTCCTGTCCCACCATCATGTTCCACCTTCACTGGCATTTCAGTGTTTTCTCACAGAATCATTGTCCTTCCTTAATCCCAACCACGCCTCCCACACCCTCCTTTCCATCGATTTCCCACCACTTGTTGCTCCCCCTCCCCTATGCAAGTGTTTGTCCATACCCCTTCTCCTCCCCTCTCTCGTGCCCCCAGGAATCATTTGCCCAGTCCTATCTGTGGCGCATTGGGTCTCCAGAGGTGGGAATAAATTTAAGAATATATCTATAGGCCAAATATTATGGTAGCAAGTGGACCTTGGGTCCTCAAACTGGTGCTCTCTCAATGCAAGAACACTTTGTTCTATGAATCTGGTATTCCTCGAGGCTCACTAGCACAACTCGATCACTGAAGTAAAATGGGTGCACAAGCAAATATGGTGAAGAAGACTGATGGTGCCCAGCCATCAAAGAATATATCTGGGGTCTTGAAAGCCTGAAGATAAACAATAGACCATTTACCTGAGAAGAGACCACATCCACACAGAAGAAGCACAACAGCAAGCGTGGCCACACCATGGTGAAAGTGGTGAAAGATCTAGGCAATAGACATCAAATGGGGAAAAAAAACACATATCACTGTGAGCACACATCCACAAGGTGCCCACTGAGGACATGTGGGAGTATGAGCAAGAGTGGTGAAGAAAGCTGATGGTGTGCAGCTATCAAAAGGTATAGCATCCGGGGTCTTAAAGGCTTGAGCATGAACCAGAAGCCATCTAACTCAGGAGCAACAAAACCCACCATAAAAGAAGCTCACTTGCCTGTGTGATCATGAGGTGCTGAAACAATCAGGTATCAGGCATCAAAGAACAAAAATCAAAATCAATGGACCAATTGACTCCCAATATTGCTAAAGACAAATGGATACAGAGGCAAACAGAGTAGAAGAAATGATGGTGCCCAGCTACCAAATGATTGAATGCCTGGAGTCTCAAAGACTTGAAGATAATCAAGTTGCCATTCAGTGCAGAAACAGCAAAGCCCACGTGGAAGAAGCACACCAGCATGCATGATCAAGAGGGACCAAAGGGAGCAGATAGCAAGCATTGAAGAACAAGAATCACATCATTACGAATGAGGACGAGAACAGGGTGGAGACCTAAGGCCCACTGCTGGGTAATTGGTCACCCCTTTACAGGGGAGTCACGGGGAGGAGACAGACCAGTCAAGATGTAGCTAGGCAGTGATGATGCATATAAGTTTCCTCTAGTTCCTGAAGCCTTCCTCCTGCCCCAACCATCATGGTCCCAACTCTACCTTACAAATCCAGATGGACTGGAGAAGGTACACTAGCAGAGAGGGGAGCTGGAGATATGGGGAGACCAAGATGGATGAGCCCCTTCGGGCCAATGGTTAGATTGGAGATGCTGGAAGGGTAGAGAGAAAGTGGGGTGGAACCAACTGCAAGGATATACACTTAAGCTCCTATTTGAAGAACGGGCATCAAAGGAGTGGGTTTGGTGAGAGGATGGGCAGTGTAAGATATGACAGAACAATAACAATATATAAAGTATTGAGGGTGGGTGGGGAGGAGAGAGCAGGGGAAGAGGGGTTGGGATGGAAAAGCCGATACTAGGGGCTCAAGGGAAAAGGCGGACGATTGGAGAATGATAATAGCTGTGGACATGTGAAGGTGCTTGGCACAGTATGTTTATTTATGTATTGTGAAAAATGATGTATGAGCCCCCAATAAAATGATTTTAAAAAAACTAAAGAAAGAGATGTAAAACTTAATAAATTTCTGCTGAAGCACTGCCCCCAAGTTATATATATGTCATGTTGCTGTTACCACCCTGGACAATGTCCCCTACTACAGTCTGCACTAACCACATGCTTCTAATGATTCCTCTGCTTCAAAACATAGCAAAATAAATGAATATTTAAAATTGGTCTTCCATAATTTTAGTTAACCCAAACTGATGCTTTCTCACTTTCCCCAGGTTTTTCAGAGTTAGATGATGACACAGGGAAATCGAAATCACCTATCCAGTGCCTAGTGAGAAGTTAACATGGAATCAAAGAAAAACATCTTGTTCCTTTACATCTATTTCTAGGAGTGGTTCTCACTTCCCAATCATACTATCTAAGGCTTGTGCTTCTTACTGTGTTTCTCCTCTTTGATTTAAACTCTGATGCCTGCAATAAAAGTCATCTTTCATTGACTCGTATATAATTAATGGCTAAGGGTCCAATCCAGTCCTATAGCAAGGACTAACAAGCAATAAATTTGATAATTACAATTATATTTACACTTCCATAGTGCCAATCAGATACGTAGGTTTACTTGATTTATGAACAAGTACACATAAGTCAAGAAAATATCTTCTAATTCCCCAAATCTTTTACATCATGGCAGGAATCCAAGTTTATATCACAATTTTCTATGCTTTAGTCCTAATTGAAACTGCTTCCCTGCCAGCCCCTCATTTGTTCTCAGAGAAATAAGATGTGATTGGACTTAGACCCAAGGTGTCCCCATACCCCATACACACATAGAGACAATTATTAAGCTTTCTCCTTTCTGCTCTTCTAGTTCTTGCTAATTCTCATCTCTGTTTAGCAAAGTATTTCTTTGGAGTTTCACATAACTCTGCTTTTAGGTGAAATGTGACTGCTCCCTTTAGAAAATCAGAGTCGTGTTTGTATGTATACTAACTTCTCATGAACTGGAAATACATAGGAAGTAAAAAATATTGTGCTAGTCTGGGTAGGCAAGAGAAACAAATGCAAGGACACCCATATGTATATAAGAAAGATGTTTATATACAAGAGGAATTGAACATTGAGAAAACATCTCATCCATTTCAGATCAAGTCCATAAGTCCAATATTAGTTCATAAGACCGATATTAATCCATGTGTCTAACAGCAATCTACAAAGTCCTCTTCAGACTCATGAAACACATACAATGACTCCAAATGCAGAATTATCACAGAATTTTTGGGTAAAAGTCATTTTACTTGAGCTTCATATTTTGGGATGACTTATTTAAGAGAACAACATGTGCCTATGAAATTTTGTTTCCTGCTTCGGAAAAGTGCTGCAGAAACTGCTGCAATGTTGAACACAGCTGGGAAAAAAAGTAAGTGTCCAAGTGGTTTCCTCATTTTAAATAAGATGAAATGTTTATTGGTGGCAGACCTCCTTTTGCACATCTGTCAGCTTCGTGAATGAAGGCTGGCTCAGCAAATTTTAACAGAAGATTTGGAAATGAGAAGGGGTGCTGTGACATATGTGCTTTGAGTTCTGACTGAGAAGGAAATAAGAGTGTCAATTGGAAACTTGCTGTGCTTTGAAAGAAAGGCTTAGACCCAGACCCCAACCCCCAACCCCCACCCCCATCCTCACATTACTGAT
This sequence comes from Nesogale talazaci, assembly GCA_004026705.1. Lineage (NCBI taxonomy): Eukaryota > Metazoa > Chordata > Mammalia > Afrosoricida > Tenrecidae > Nesogale > Nesogale talazaci. The sequence continues at coordinate 162,235 of PVJH01002316.1, forward strand.
TAGGAAATATGGTGCTATTCCTAGAATCTGGAAAACAAACAAATCAAGCCAGTGGAAGATGACACAGTCATCTCATCCTGAAGTGAAATCAAATATCAAGTGAAATCAAATAGCAAGATGATGCTTATTTGTTTTTTTGATGTGAGGGGCATATGTATTTGGAGTTCATTTCACCTGATCAGACTGTTAATCAAGCTTTCTCTTTATAGAATGTGAAAAGATTGCATAACAGTGTAGGACCAAAAAAATGCGAGTTTTGACAGTGGATTTTGTTTTTTAACACAACTACTTTCTCTTTTTGTTAATTTGATAGATATCAGTGTCCAGAGTATGAAGAGTTTTTAATTATGTTTGATTATATTTAATTTATTAACATTTAAATATGTGTTTTCTGGCTTAATGTAAACCCATATTTTCTAGTGGGTACATGGTCTTTGTATTAAGTACCCAAGGCTGCCATCAGATCATAAAAGTTACAGCAAATAAGATATAAACAAATGACTGTGTTCCAATGAAATGCTATTTGTGAAAATAAGTAGTGCCCAAATTTGTCACATAGGGCATAATCTATTGATTCTTTCTCTATGCTCATTGAAGAAAAGGCTATTCTTCACTATTATTTGTGTATTAGGTATGCAATGATTGACAACATGGTCTGTGAACTCAGACTGCTTGGGCAAGTCATTTGCCTGCTCAGTGCTTCAGTTTCTTCATGAGAAACTACAGTAAAAGCAAATGCTGTTTCACAGAGTTATTGAAAGATCTGGTGAGGTAATCCATTTACTATATCTTAAAATGCCTCAAAAACTAGCAAGCAAGAAAACAAACGTCACTGCCACTAAACTGATGCCAACACCTAGTGACCCCTTACAACAAAGTCAAATTGCTCTTATGGATTTCTGAGATTTTAAACATTATTGGGAAAATAGGGTTGGGGTAGAGTTAAGGTTAGAGGGATGGTGGGTTTGAACTGCAGACCTTGTGGTGAGTGGATCAGCATGCATTGCCTCCCACACCACCAGGTGTACTTTAGATTGCTTAGCACCTGTTAAGGACTTCATAAATATTAGCCACCAATGCATTGTACAATGCAGGTGCTCAATAGACTTTTGCTAAACAACTGAATAGTGAGATATTAATTCATTATGAGTTTATATTTATACACCATATATTACTTGCATATATTTCAACAAAAAATATTTATGTTAATAAAGACATGATGAAAACTATGAATAACTATAGAATTTGCACACTTTTTATTTAGAAAAATCTGTATATATATTTTAGATGGTTAAAACTAGATTCTTAGACAATATATTCTGTCAAAGACACAGAATAAAGATATGAATGGGGGAGAGATGGTGGAAAGAGTCAGGGTTTCATTTTTTTGGAAACAAACAAAGACAATCTTGAAGATTTTCCACTTTGTAAAAAATTGAAATACAATAAGTTAATCCAATCAGAAGTACTAAATACAATTTTAGAAGAACAAATCAATGCAAGAGTTTTTATTATTCAATAAAGCTTAAAAGATTAGTGGATGAGTAGTTCTACCAAATCAATTTCTATCTTGATTTTAATAAGATGTTTGGTATTTTGTCATAATTATTATTTATTTTCAACATTATACCTCACCAAATTAATAAAAACCAGTATATATGGAAGTTTGCTACTCAAAGGGAAACAAGCTGAGGAGAATGTTGATATCACACAATTAGTGATAGTAGTCTGGGATTTATACATGTGATTTATTCACACTTCTTAGCACAACTTACACAGAGAAGTGAAAAAGACACTCATATACTTATCTATGGAGCTTTTAATTTTAAGAAACAGTGTCATTGTTTGACTCATTTTGCCTGTCTTCCCCAATATTCTTCCTTTTTCCCTGTGATATGTGACTAGCGAGGTCAACACCTCCTCAAACAGCTTCCCTTGGGCTGCTATTCCTCTTACAGTTTTCAGTTTGCTGTGCCGGTGAGAAGTGCCAGCAGGAGGTGAAGTATTGACCGGAGAAAGGGACTATGTAGACCTCTCCTAATGGGTAGCTGCATCTCTGCTCATTCCATGTCTCTCTGTAGATATCTCTACCAGGCCATGTCCCCTCCTGCATGCTTCAGGTCTCCCTAGGTTTCCAACTCCCTTGCCCCTTCATGCCTCGGGACAGTTAAAGCTTCTTAGTGTTTTTGGTCTATTTGCACCTCGGTGTTCTTTGTTTATTCTTTGCGCTTCTCTTATCTTTATAGGTTGTGCTTTGCCCACATCTTCAAACTATGATAAAATGAAGATCTTCGAAGGAGAACAGTGTTAGAAAAAGTAATGTTTACAGAGAATTAAGAGGATAGTCAACATTAACTAAATATATGTTGAATTAATATACTGCAAAATATTGATTGGGAGGTAGTAGATTTGGTAAACAAAACAGAAACAAAAAAACTTAGAAAGCAATAACAACGTTTTCTGGTATCTATTTTGTGGACAAATTGAAGCAACAGCACTTGGATAAACAAGATGTAAAAGCTGATATTTAAAGTGAATTTCTACATAGTTTACTCTCATATTTGGCCTCAGACAGATCCTAATCAAATCACAGGGGTTAATAAAGGCATTTTGGTCTTGGGCATGACCCCAGATTTCCGCTAAATTCTAGCCTCTCTGTTACCTTCCCCCTAGTTCTGTCCAGAACTCTGTTGAAAAGACCAACCATGTGTCTTATATCTAATCCTCTGTAGGCTACACATAGTGTTGTCCCAAACCATCTTCACACATAGGTCTCTTCTCTTTATCCACAGCTTTATGAATATAAAATTCACTCATTTAAAGTTAAAAATGCAATAAATAATTTTAATGTGTTACAGATATGTACAACCAAGATTACTACATAATTTCACATTTTTATTATCTAAGAAGGGAAGTCAATATCTTGTAACTGTCATTCCCATTTAACTCTGTTCAGTCCCATATGATGACTAATCTATATTCCCAGTATCTCTCTATGTCCATGTTCTGGATATAGCATTTGAAAAGAGTCATGCTATGTGTGCTTTTTTGTGACTAACTTCTTTCCATTAGCTTAATGTTTGCAAGGTCCATCTGTGTTGTACATGTATCAATATTGTATCCCTTTTATGGATTAATAATCTTTTGTATCTTTATAAGTTTTTTTTTATAAATTCTTTAGATGTCCAATATTGGGTTACTTCTACCTTTATATTGTTATCAATAATACTATAATAAATGTTTATGTACAAGTTTTCTGCATGCACATGTCTCATTTCACTTAGGGGATGCCTAGGAATGAAAGTACTAGGTCATATAGTAACTGTGTATATAATTATATAAAAATGGTATGACAGCTTTCCAAAATGTTTGCACCTGTTTACCTGCCCATCAACAGTGTATGAAGGTTTCCATATCTCCCCATTTTTGTTAAAACTTGTTATCTGAGTTTTTAAATTTTGTTTTAGTCATCCTTGTGAGTGTGGCCATCAATACTCTTCTCAGTATGTCACAGGATGGGGACTTGAAGAATATTGAACATATCATGAACTGCCAAAAGAACAAACAAATCTGTCTTGGTAGAAGTATGGCACAGAGAATGTCCCTTAGAAATGAGTATGAGAGACTTGATCTCATGTGCTTTTGACTTGTTTCCAATCCCTGGACAAAGATATCATGTTTGCTAAAGTAGAGGTGCAATGAAAAAGAGAAAGTGCCTCTACATAATGGATTGACACAGTTGCTGCAAAAAAAAAAAGGGGGGCTCAAACATAAGGGCCATTGCCAGACACAGACAAGGTAGTGTCTTATTCTACTGTAGATGCTGGAACTGACCCAGTGACATCTAAAGACAACATGGCAGCTTGCATGTTATTGTGATGCTGGGATCTATACTACTGGTACTTCAAATACCAGCAGGGTTACCCAGCTATGACAGATTCAAGAAGAAATTCCAGACAAGATAAGAGCAGGAAGAAGAAATAGGCATATTTTCCTGAAAAAGCTTCATAAATGAAAGCAGAACATTGTCTATTATAGGACCATATGAGTCTCTGTGATAGAAAGAAATTCAGAAATTCAGAAGCTACCTTCTAAAAGTAGAGTAATCCTAGTCATAGCTTTCAAGACTTTTGTGGCAGTCATGTGCTTATGTTAATTTTATAATTGAAATGTAGGGGTGGAGTCTGGCCTGTTAATCAGGAGGAAGCCATTGAATAGCTGATGAGGCCTCTGTGTAGGCATGGCTTTCACCTGAGACTCCAGGGAAATCTCGCAGTACTACCCTCGTGAAGATGAGAAGCTATTTTCCCCAGTTGTTGGAAGTTAGTTTCAGAGACGATCAATCACAGAAAAGACAAGATGCAGCCTCCGAGAAGCTAGAGGAGCCAGCGGAGAGACCACACGGATTTGCCCTGATGAAGACAGACCTCTGAAGCTGGAGTGGCATGCTGTTGATGGACCTGAGCCCTGGAAGCGAGGAGCCATGGGGAGACCCCTGTCAGAGCTAGAATTCTGCACCCACTGACCTGTGACTTCCTGAGTCGGAAGCAGATATTATAGATTGATTTCGGGCATATGGGTTATTATTGGATTTATGACTTTGCACTGGACTGGATTTGGATGCCTTCTTAGGGTCACATTTCTTTTGTATATAAACCCTTTATACCTATATGCATATCTCTGAAATTTGTTTCTCTAGTCTACACGGACTAACACAACTTTCCTTTGCTGTTAGAGCTGAAATTAAAATGGGAAGAAGCAGTGATATCATCAGCCATCAGAAAATTAAATGAATAAAGCATGAAATTGGAAGTAGGAAATAAAGTAGGAAATTGGAAGTCATAAGAAAGTGGAACTCATAGACCATCAAGAAAAGAAGGAAAGACTACAGTGTCTCTATCCCAAAAACAAAAACAAAAACACAACTAGTTGACATTTCACTTCAAAAGGCAGCGTGTGTGTGAGTAGCAATGGTGTTGAAGGAAGAATTTCAAACTAAAGTAGATTGATGTTCTATGGTGGAAATGATAAATTAACCATTTGTCTATCCATAGTGGTTTATGGTTTGTGATGGTATTTTAAATTCCACCATTGTCACCCCAAACTGCCCAAGTTTCAGTGGCATTTCCAGATAAAGAACAGAAAACTAGGGAGGACTCGGTTGTCCACTTTAGAGGGAGTAGTCACTTAAACCTTATACATAATTTGGAAACATTGTCAGATACTGAAAACCTAATGAATTTAAGCAGAATTTTGTCAGAGATGGTGCACGAGAGTGGGCCACTGGGCTCTGAAGAGAAGCTGACTCCTCAGAGTGGAGTCAAAAATCCTGGAGTGAGTGAGGTGCAACATGTGGGAGTAGAGGCCTCTGTATCTTCCTGTGCTAATGAGGCATGACTCATGGTTCAGAGAAACAGCTGCAGAAAATTGCTAATATTAGGAAGTTGGAATGTGTGAAGTATGAATCTAGAAAAATTGGAAGTTGTCAAAAATGAAATAGAATACATAAAGATCAATATTGTTGGCGTCAGTGAACTAAAATGAACTGACATGGGTCATTTAGAAAAAAAGCATGTGATTTATTAGGCTAGGACTATCACAAGCATGAAATATGGCATTCATCATCAAATAGAGCACTAAAAAATACATCATGAAGTACAATGCTGTCTGTGATAGTATCATGTCTATCTGCTTTCAAGGAAATCCAATCCATACAACTATTATTAAACTAATGCACCAACCACAAAAGCTAATGATGAAGATATTGAGGAACTCTACCAATAACTTCAGCTTGAAGTGGATCAGACATGCAATCAAGATGCACACTGATAATTATTGAAAATTGGAATGCAAATGATGAAAACAAAAGGAGTGAACAGTAGTGGGAAAATTCAGACTGGATGATAGAAATGAATCTGGAAATCACATGACAAAATTTTGTCATACTAATGATGTATTCATAGAAAATGCCTTTTCTCAACACTACAAACAGCCACTAAACATGTGGTCTTCTCCAAGTGGAATACAGAGATATCAAATGGGGTACATCTGTGAGAGGAGACAATAGAAAAGCTCAATGACAGCAGCTAAACTCAGGCCAGAAGCTGACTGTGTAACAGATCATCGATTTCTCAAGCACAAGCTCGGATTGAAGGTGAAGAAAATCAAAACAAATCCATTAGAGCCAAAATAGAAACATTAGTCTCTATCACTTGAATTTTAAGAACATTCCCCAAATAGGTTGGATTAATTGAATACTAAAAGCAGAAGACTTCATGAGCTTTGGGAGAATATTAAGATCATCATTCATGAAGAAAACACAATGTCATTAAAAAAGTAAAGAAAGAAAAGATCGAAGTGGATGCCAGAAGATATTCTGACACACATAAGAGTGTCTATGAATTTGTTTCTCTAGTCAATGCAGACTAACACACATACAATTGGAAATCCAAGAGGGAAAAACATGCTCACCATAAATTAAACCGAATAAACTCAAGAAAGAGTCAAGCTATGAGTTGCAATTCTATTGTGTTAATTTGGGTAGACTAGAGAAACAAATTGAGAGAGACTCATACATGAATAAGCAAGAGCTTTATATAGAAGAGCAATTGTATATTGAGAAAACATCCCAGTAAAGTCCAGATCAAGTTCCTAAGTCCAATAATAGCCTGTATGTCTGATACCAATCTATGAGCTCCTCTTCAGACTCATACAACGCATGCAATGATGCCAAATTCAGGAAGATGACAAGCCAGTGGGTGGAAAGTCTTGTGGAGCCAGCGGAAGTTGAATCATCTCAGCTTTGGTAGGGGTCTCCACGTGACTCCTTCAGCTCCAGGGCTCTAGTGTAGCTCCGTGTGTCTTGTCAGCAAGCATGCCTTGCAGGGAGTGAGCATGTGCCCTGTCTCCAGTGAGCTATCTCTCTCCTAGCAACTTTAGATGAGGTCATCAAGCTGTGACCTGATTGACAGGCTGGCTTCCACCCCTTCACTCTTATGTCTCAAATTGACAGGAGATTACATAACTACAGACAAAAGATTGAATGCTGCAGCAAGCATCAAGAGAAGATGGAATTAGAACTAGGTAACATTCTACTATTTTTAAGGTAGCATATGAGCAAGAATGAATGATACTGATGAAAGAAGTTCACGTTGCACTGAAAGAATTAGCCAAAAACAAGACTTCAGGGATTGATGGATTACTATTAGAAATCTTTCAGCAAGCTAATTATGCACTGGAAGCGCTCACTCATTTATGCCTTGAAACCTGATAGCAGATATTTGTCCAGCTGACTAGAAGGGATCCATATTTGTGCCTGTTCCAAAAAAAAGATGCCCAAACAGATTGCTCAATCTATAGATCAATATCAATTATCTCACTTGCAAGTAAAATTTTGCTTAAGCTTACCCAATAAGGATTCCAGTAATACATTTACTGGAAATTTCCAGAGATCCAAGCCATAGCTAAAAGAAGGATATCATTGGTGTGAGGTGGAACTTGGCTGAAAGCAGAAAACACCAGAAAGATTTTTACTTGTGTTTTATTGACTGTGCATTTGTCAGGGAAGACCACATTATACTATAGAGACCCTTGAAAGAATGGGGATTCCAGAAAACTTCATTGTACTCATGAAGAACTTGCATATGGATCAAGAGGCAGTGGTACAAATGGAATAAGACAATATCACAATTTAAAATCAGGAAAGGTAATGCATTAGGATTTTATTCTCTTATCATACTTGCTTAATCTATATGTTGATCAAATCATCAAAGAATCTGGGTTATGTGAGGAAGAATGTAGACTAAGGAATGAAGGACTTTTTTTTTCCTTTTTTACAACTTGTGCTCATGGAACAGCCATCCTTGATGAAAGTGAGGAGGACTTGAAGCACTTACTGTTGAACATAAAAACATGCAACCTTGAGTTTAGATTACAATTCAATGCAAAGAAGACCAAAATCCTCAGAAATGAACCAATTGATAAGTAACATCATGATAAATGGAGAAAATTTTGACATCTAGGATTTTGTTTTGCTTGGATCCATAATGAATGTTCATAGAAGAATCAGTCCAGATATCGAAATATGAATTGGATTAGGTAAATCCACTGCAAAGACCTCTTTTAAATTCCGAAATGCAAGGTTGCTACCTGGAAAACAAAAGTATGCCTTACCCAAGCCCTGGTATCCTCCACTGCATCACATGCATGTAAAAGTCTGACAAAAGATCTTAGGAGAATAGATGCATTTGAATTATGGTGCTGAAGAAGAATGCTGAAAGTCTCATGAACTCCTAAAAGGATAAACCAATCTATATTGAGAGAAAATTGGCAGAGCGTTTTGTAGAGGCAAATATGGCAAGACTTTGTCTCACACACTTTGAACCTATTGTCAATAGAAACCAGTCCCTAGAGATGGATAGCATGCCCGATGAAGTGGAGGAGCATTGAAAAGGAGGAAGACTGTCAAAGAGATGGGTTGACATTCTGGCTGCAACAATGGGCTGGGGCACTGGAACGATTTTTAGGAGAGCAGAGGACAGTCTGTCATTATTGTTTGTTTGTTGTTTGCTTCTGCTGTCCATAGTTTTGCTATGAATTGGAACAGACTTGATAGCATCTAATTAAAGCAACAATGATTAAATTCAAGAGATGTGGTTGCATGTCTCCCATTTCTTTGTTTTGGTATAGAAATTTGTGTATTCATTCTATCTTCTTTTGATACTTCTGAAATGACATTTCCTGACACACTTTAAAGAAAAATTATGTCTCTGATAGGATTACCCATATGCTGACAAGGAAATACAGTGAATACAGAAGTTACGCATCAAGTTAATGCATCAACCACTGAAGAGAATGATAGCTAAATTGAAGAATTTTATCAACATCTTTAGTGTAAAATTAGTCAAACATGCAATATGGAGCGCTGTTAATTCCAGTGAAGGGTATGTGAAGGTTAACAACAAGAAGAAAGGATTGGTATTGGGAAAATATGGCATTAGTGTTGGAATTAATCTGTAAATCCCTTGAAAGTTTTGCAAGGCTAACAACTCTTTTATTACAAATAATTCTTAAGCAGCATAACTAGCAACTTCACATGTGAACCTCACCAGATCAAATACACAGAACTAAAATTTACTATAGCTATATGAAGATTCTCTGGAGACTAGCATGATCATCAAGCAAAATAGGTTAGGGGCTGTCTTAGGGACAGACCATGAATTACACTTATGTAATTTCACATTGAAATAGAAGAAAATAAAATTAAGTCAATAAGAGCCAAAATACAATGTGAGGTATAGCCTACCAGCATTTAGAAACTATCTCAAGAAAATTTTTGACACATGATATACTCATTGCTGAAAATTAGATGAGCTGATGGATGACATCAAGGGAAAAATAAGGACAGGAATCTTGACAGGTGGTTTTTGTGCAACATGGGTTGAAGGATATTTCTTTACGACAATGATACAAACCAAACCCAGATTCAGTGCCATTAAATGACCATAGCCACCCCATAGGGTAGAATAGAACTGCCCTGTTGGCTTCTGAGACTAAATCTTTATGTGAGGAGAAAGTCGTCTTTTTTTTCCCTCAGAGCAGCTGGTGGTTAGCCCAACATGTAACCCACCAAAGAGAAATGTTTTTTAAAGAACACTAGAGACAGCTTTATCTAAAATGTCCCAATCCACTTAGAACAATTTTTATTTTAATAAATTGCTTTTAGAAATGAGTTCTTAGAAAGAAATGTTTATTCCAAATTCCAAAAGCATCCAATTAAATCTATTTAAAAATTGACCAATGATGTTTTTATGGTCTTTCCTAAAGAATCTATGATTAGCTATGCTCATCAATCACTATAAGCCTCTATATTCATTATCCAAAGGAGCATATTCTCTGCTCCAATCCTTTTTCCTCAAACAATAACAACTCAATCTGTGGTTGACAGACAATCCCCAGTTGTTTCCTAAGTTTGCACTTTCATAGATTGATTTTTCTGTTATTTTAACTATTTCTTTTTATTTTCCTCTTAAATATATGAATGCAAACATTTCTAAAAGGGAAGTCAAATAACACAGAATTCATGAAACCGACGTGAACAGCAGACCTCAGTGCTTTGCTTTCCTTGCTGCAGCTTGTTACACCAGTGCCACTTAGGCTTGCATGACTCCTAAAATAAACTTGGAAATTTACTTACTCTCCTGAAACAAGAAAAGTTTCACTGTAAGTTTTAATAAGGTTATTCCTTTTAAATGATGATAATTAATATAACCAGATGTAATAGTCACCTAATCTGGTATCAGTTTGAGGAGTAAGAGTGTAGGGGTG